>VDFB02253812.1:0-227032 GCA_007258455.2 Sequoia sempervirens
ACCAGGGTAACCTTTGCAATATTGTGATGACACTCCACCTAAAATAACAGTTTACCTTATGTACTTAGCATATTTGATTGTTCTAAATCTAGAAGCAATGTAACCATCAGTTAGTTATGTACTTGTGTCTAGGGTGAATAGGTTATGTCTAGGTAACCATATTACTATCTCCTAGCACGGGGGGTGGACCTACGAGTACCACATGGTTGGGTGGAACGTGCACCTTACTTCGTTGGTTCCCCAGTTTATGATCATGGAAAGGAGAGCTTCATGGATGGAGAGCTCATACTTGGATACATAAGTGTACTTTCTTTATTGCATTATTTGAAAACTTGTATTGTAACATCCCTCAATTGTATATGAGGTGAACATTTGTAAAATATAATTGTAACTATTATTGATCTACCTCATCAGATGAATGAGTATTGTAATATTATTTCAAATGCAATGTAAGAATCATATTTGTACTTTAAACTATCTTGAATGGAATTTCAAATGATATGCAATGTTTATTTTTAAGTTTATGATTAATTAAATATATATAATGCGAAATACTAAAGTCGTCTATGGAAACTCAAGTAGTGTAACGTCGCGTAACTTAGTGAATGTATGCAACTAATTAACTTAATATTATTATTATTATTTTTAAAAATTATTTCACTTTTATACACAATTGCAACATTCCTTAGGTTATAAGACGGGGCATTACACCCAACAACTTTCTTTTGTCTGCTAGTGGTGGTATACGTACTTCTACAATTTGAAATTGTGAATTCCCTCTTAGTCCTTAATTTTTCTTAAGTCTCTCAACCCTAAAACCAAACATCAAAGTTTGACAAAATAATATTTTAATAAATGATGAAATGTAGCTATAGGAATTATGTCTTTCACTTACCCAAATTTTGATTCTTGAAAAGATTAATACTTACAAGTGTGGACTAGCTTTGTTGGAACCCAAAATCTCCCTAGTGTACTACAATGAGCAATCTGAAATCTCCCTATGTGCTAACTCTCTCACTTAAAAATAAAATCACTTAGGAATAGAAAGTTCACTTATTTTTTTCAAATATTAAAGTGAATGAAATGTCAATGTTTTGTTGTTGAACTACATAATTAGTAAATAACATTTCCGTAATGACACTTAGAAATAAATTCTCAATGAAAATCTCAACCATTGATCTTTGTAAATCTAATAGTTATAGGGTGATTCTGGAGGTTTGAGTTCACAAGCCTCTCACTCTATGCATTTTATTCTGGAATGCAACTACAACCATCCATCAAATGTAAATCAAATGGTTGAATAATTTATAATATAAACAATAAAAATCTATTTTAAATTTGTTTTAAACTTTAGTGGTGCTAGGATACACAATCCTAATCGAGTCATCAAGATGAGTCCATGTGCCAATTCCTTGGTTCTACAAGTTACATATAGATCTACTTGAAGCATCCTATGGACTCACATAATCCCTTTAAAATAAATACATTGATTGGCATCAAGGCCAAGGGGCTGGTAACTTAACATTTCAAAGGACTTAATAAAATGACTAATGATACCAGGAACCCAGGGAGCAGGTCAACAACAAATTAGAAATCAATAAAATTTCGGAAAACCCTAGCAAGAGTGACAACTTTTAGTGTTTTTTGTGTTTTTTGTCAATTTAATGGCAACTTTATTTTTTCATTTGCATTGATTTATGTTTTAAATTTACATGCAAATATTTCATAAAAATATAATACTTAATCTCTTAAAGGAAAAAAAAATTGGATTTTTCCAAGTTTATTGAATATTTCATTCCATTATTTTATTCCATTTACATTACTTGTATAATTTGAATAGACACTGTAAACACAAAATAATTCTTTACTGTAAATGAATACTGAAGAATGACACAACCATTTATAATTATTTTATTACCACTAAATTGCAATGTTGCATTATTACATAGTGTTTTAAAGATGAGTAGAGAATGCAAGTTCTTGTTTTGTATAAATGACACATGTCACTTTACATTCGACACAATTGATTCCAAGTTGTTGGGTTGCTGGCTACTTCTGTTATTGGTGACAAGACAAACCATGAGGCTTTCTAACCATGGTTTAGATCTTGGTATCTCAAATATGGTTTTTTATTTATAATATGCTCAATATGATGCACCAAAACAACCCAAAATGACACAATTAGTTCCAAGTTGGTAGTGGAAGCTATGGAATCCAAACCATATTACCAAATAAATGACTTTGAAAATCCATAGGGCTTTCCTACCATGCTGGGGAAATGGGAATTGTGAAGATATAAAATGAACCTATCTTATTTGAGAACCAAAGTCATGCAAAAGATAAGGGGTAGTAAATCTATTCCCACCTTCTGCATGTAGCTTCCATGCATTAGGATAGCACACAATGAGTCTAAAAGTCCACAGTTCCTCTTCAAGGGCCTCTATCAAGATGGAGTATGAGAAATCACCAGCTTTGAATGCAAACAAGATTAAAATACTTATGTGGGAATACTCTCTATGAAAGCATATATCTCCATCTGAGCTCCTCATCTTGGTTCAAAACCTGTCTTAGAAGTCAGGTCAACTAGATCAACTTCTTTCCAATTCCACCCATTCTAAAATTAAAGGAAATTGTTCTTTTACTTTGTAACTACATAACTATAGGTAGGAGAATTTAGAGTATCCCCAATTATACCACATCATCTTCTTCCTTATTAACCTTGCAAAATGAAAACCCTTATGACAATTCAAAAAATTGCACTCAATAGTAAAGCCTTTAGCCTTCTACAAATGATTTTAGTTGTGCTCACTATCACTCTTTATGGTCCACCACTACCAACCCGATCCTTGTTTACTCATGAGTTGTGTGAGGTTGGGTATAATGATAATCGCACAAATAAAGTAACCTTGACTTAATCATGTAACTTAAGTCTTACATTTACAATGTTTATTTTGATTGATGTTTGGCTACATGCAAACTATACCTCAAGCTAACAAGCTATCAAAATTGCCACTCAAATGATATGAAATCATTACAAATCTTATTTTATTTGATCACTAGATTAATGACATCATCATCTACAATACATTGTGCAATTTTCAATATCAAGCTATCCAATCAATTGCTTCAGATGTACATATGGCATTAATCTACAGTACCGCAACCACACTTTCTTCAAAGAAAGACAATTTGGTGGATATGCAAAAAACAATAAAAATGACAGAAAATAATAAATAGAAAGCATGTGCCATGTGCCACAATTTCTACCATTTTAAGTATCAAGTTATCAAATAAAACATTTTGCTCACTTCAGATTAGAAGAGCAACCTAATTTTGAATCTTGTAAATATTTACCAGGTACATATGGCATTAATCCTCAATATCGCAACCACATTTTCTTCAATGAAAGATTGTTTAGTAGATATGCAGAAATCGATAAAAAGATTGAGAATTAAATGAAAGGTAGAGTACTTTGAGGCATTGAAAAGAGAGAATTAAATGGCTTGTTGTAGCTTAATCATTATCAATTTCCACTAATAAGTCACAATAAATTTCGCTCACTTGTGATCATAACTATATGTTGAACTTGAATCATACAAAAAATATAAATATCTTTTCAAACTTGAAAGCCACATTTTTATATTGAACAAAGAAAAATGGATTTACAAGAATTGAACCACCAAGAGTATTATAATTAAGTAGCCATGAATTACATAGCTAGCCTATCCAAAAAGCTAGTCATAAAATACATGTTACAAGAGTTGTACAATAAAATATAGAAACAATTCATTACTAAAATTTGTTTTCACAATAGCAGAGGCCATCAACCGGATGTTTGAGTAGCACGTGAATCGAATTGAACAAAGTAATAGAAGATAATAAAAGGTAATCACCAAAATCATTCCTCCAAAACTCTAGACTCTGCAATGATCCATTGGTTGCATCACACACTAGACCGCACCTCATATTAACCACAACAAGAGCTTGCACTGTAGAAGCAACTAGTTCAATTTTTGTGAAGATTCCACCAACAGTCTTTAACCCAATTTTAAAATTTTAAATCTCAAGTGTCAACTCCAATGAATAAAGAGAGTAAATGAAAGGTTCCAAATAAGGTATTGCCAACATTTTCACCAAATCTTTATCTAACAAAATTTCTATGCAATTGGACAAGAAAATAGAAGCTACCTTAGGAAATAGAGTACAAGGGTTGTCCTAAAGCCATTCCCTACCCACAATTATTCTTATAGCATCCTCAACCTACACACAAGGAATAGTAAAAACCATACCCAATTTTTGTCTATCATAGGCATTGTTGCTTCTTTTCTCCCAAAAACATTTGGATAGCATGACACACCATAAAGACTCCATAATATCACAAATAAATTGAGAATAGCGAAGAAAGAAAGCAAAGCCAAATATATTAATGATATGAAGAACACCAAGTTGGTGAAGTATATATAGAAGTTAGAACGAAGACAATGACTTCAAATAATCAACACTTGAACATTTACTTCATCACTTGATGTGACAATAGTATTTTGAAAAAATTGATTCATGACTTTAAGTAATTTAAAAAATAATAAAACTTCAACCATTGATATTTTAAAATCTAACAATTTTGGCATTATTTTGGAGGCTTGAATTCACAAGTCTAGTGCTTCAGACATTTTCTTTTGAAATGCAATTATAGTCGTCCATCTTGTGATAACCATTGATCTTTGATGAACTTAGCGCTGACTATTGATTCCTTTTAGACCATTAACCATGCGCTGAAGCTCGGACCCACCAAGGATAGATGCCACAATCCTGCATTGTCGTGAAAAATTGATGACATCACCTTGTCAACAGTGTGAGCACATGGGAGTTGCCTGATCATTGATCGCCGATCTCAACCATTGATTTTCATTAGCAAATATTTGTCACCTGACTTAGGAGATATTAAAGTCTTTGATACTCTACAGGATTGGTAATCATCTAGGTCGAGGGGTCGGTCACCACGATAACTCCAAAGGGCTTAGGTCATAACTTAAGCAACCTTCAATTGTCGATAGCCAGTCAACGATAAAATAATATTTTATGTGTCATGACTTTAAGTGATTTAATAAGTAATAAAATTTCAACCATTGATTTTTGGAAATTTAACCATTCTAGTGTTATTCTGAAGGTTTGAATTTGTAAGTCTAGTGCTTCAAACATTTGCTTCTGAAATACAACTATAGTCATCCATAAAAAAATCATCAAACAACCATGGGTTATATTGATTTGTGTTCACATTTGGCTTCAAACATAATAAATATGTTGACACTTTTCCCCATTCTAGACACTTTATCAAGGAATTTGGATGTGTGGAAAAAAATTCCTAGAATAGAACAATATGCATCATTTGATATTTTCACCACCCACGCTATGATTTTTTATTGGCATACCAGTTTATTTCACCAATGAATTATTTTATTGGTTTGAGATTATGTTTAATTCACCAATGTTTTTTTTGTGTTCATTTGGAAATAGGTTTAATTTTCCAATGAAAATATTTTTTTGGTTTGAAAACATTTTTTAATCGCCAACAAAAATATTTTATTTGTTTGAGTACAAGTTTAATTTTCTTATAGAAATATTTTTTTGGTTTGAAAACATGTTTAATTCACCAATGGAAATATTTTATTGCTTTAAAAATAAGTTTTAGTCACCAATGAAAATATTTTATAGATTTTAAAAAAATTGTAATTCGCTAGGATTTTCCATATAGACTTTTGGCAATTACAAAAGATTCGCCAATCAAGATTATTTTTTTCCCAAAAAATGAAAAAATTCACCAATAAAATTAATATTTTTTTCAGGAACTATACAAGATTTTCCAGGATTTTACACCTTCACCAAGGGGGGGGGGGGGGTTCTTAAATTTATCCATAGTCAAAATCTATCCTCCACTCCAAGTGACCTACAAACTACAATGGAAGTAGCTCATAATCACACTACCATGGTTCCCTTTCAATCTCATGACATTATCTAGAATACAACCAACCTCCACATATAGTGAACTCTTTCTCTAGTGTGATTTTGTCTTGATTTAAAGCTTAAAGGATAAAAAGGTTGCCTCCATCTTGGAATTCAAAGAAGAAATCAACCATTTGCATAGTTCATTGAGGTGACTAAACCCTCACATGATTTCCTTCAGTTTGTATACATGTTCAAGGGTTCAATTGAGCCTATTCTAGGCATCCACTTAACATCAATTGTTTGGCTTAACAACCTCATACCTCTCAATTTATCCTATGCCCCATTATCTTTCCCCATTCAACCTCAACTTGCTCCAATCTCCCACCTAAGTTTAACATTTGTTAATAGGATTCTTTAGTGATGATATCTCAAATACATTCACTTCCCCTTCACATTCATTCCCATAGAACAAGTCTCCTCCAACAGTCTCTCCACATGGCCTCATAGAGGGAAGGTGTGAATACTATTTTTTTACATTTCTTCACTTACATGAAACTTCCCCTTTGGCTTCTGGTGTTGTCTATATGTAGTGCTGAAAATTGTACCCCACACAATTTCACATTCCAGAAACCTCCCTTTTAGATTAATTAAAATTGATAATGCAATATCCCTTTCCCCTAACCTTAATTTTTCCTTAACCCTTTCATTCTTGACCATTACATCAATTTTTGTCACAAATGACCACACGTTGCACAAACATATGCATGCCGCACAAAAATCTCAAAAAGATTCCTAACTGTGTAGCCATTTGGATGTTACACTTCCCACCTACCCACAAAGTGTAATTCCTCTACATCTTACAAACACACTGAGATCATCCCTTTGCATGCCTATACCTCTTTCAAACCTCCCATTTTTTCATTCATTCAATCTATTTCAATCTATCTTGCTTGTTATCTCATTCTTCTTCACTCCCAAGCATTCTTTCACTCTCATTCTCTCATTCTCTCAAGTTTTTCCACTTTGGCTCTCTACACCAACACTTTGAAATTCTTGGCACATCTTGGAAGTTACATGATCTTTCTTTCAATATTCTTGTTTGCTAAAGGATGGTAATCATAGCTTACAATATCTTGTCTATTATTATTTTCTTGTATATCTATCTATCTATTTGTTTGTGGAGGTGGGAACACCTACGTGGGGGTTTAACTAAGGAAAGCCCCTAAAATATCCCCAACCATTTTCTCATTTCCGTGTGTGCAGGTGTTGAAGTGGTAGCTTTGTGGGAGGCTTCATTCTTGGAACTATTGTGACTGTCTCCTCCTTTCTTTTCTATTTTATCATTTCCTTCTTATTTTATTTCTTTTATGTTCATTCTTGTTATTCTATTATTTGAATGCATTCCTAAGATGTTGGTTATCAAATAATTAGTCAATTCTTAGCAATTTTTGTAGTAAACTTATTTTTTATCCATATGATACTACAGTGCATCGAGGGGACATCCATACATTGCATTGTCATCCTTGTCCAAGAGCTTTCTAGCTTTCTTAAGAGACCTTTGCAACCTACTATTTTGGTCTCTCAAACTCTCATCTTTTGGTTCTACATAAAACATAAAATATAAACAAACTCCTTTTTCTTTTCATCTTGTCACTTGATCTTTAATCCCTAAGGTAGTCGAGGAATATTCTCCCTTTGATATCATGTCATTTCAGGGTGTCAATTTCCTCCCATAAATTTTGGTGAACTCGACATGAAACTATCTTAGCCTTAATATTTTTATGAAAATTTCTTCACTCTTGTTTGGATGTCTGTTGGACCGAGTTTTGTGACACTTTTGTGAGTTTCACAACCTAATCTACAACTTTTGAGAATGTAGTTAGAAGAATAATTTGACACTTAGATATGGGTTCAATATGATAGTTCAATGCTACCCACTAGGGTCCTAATTTTGAGTATTTCAATACAAGACTATCACCTAGTTATACCCCTCCTTTTGCTTATGTTCATCATCAACATAAGTTCAAACAAGTTCTCAACCAAGCACTCCATCTAGATCTTCTTCTCCCATAGATATTGAGTATGATCTCAGGGTCCCCTTTGAGCAGGCTCAATCTTTGGAAGAGAAACTTAAAGAGTTACAAGATTTTATAAATAAAGATAATGTGTACACTCAAGCTACTCCTATTGTTTGTGGTCTAAGGAGTCTGCATATCTCAAACCACAAAGGTCTTGAGTTGTTTCAAGGGATAACTAGCATAGTGGAAACTAATGTACCCTTATACGCTTTAGTCTTGGGCCACCCTTAGGATACCCAATCAGAGATCATTGGTACATAGTTGTAGCTTTTGAATCAGAGGTGTTCATGCACATGGTAGATATTAATCCTTTTATACCTTCTTTCACTTTTATCGATAACAAAAACACTATGCCCGTTGATATTCCTAGAGTCAGAGTGAATCATGTCCCTTTGGGGTATGATATCCTTGTATCTACATCCTGAACCTCCATTTTCATTACTAGTCTCCACCTTCCAATCTCATCCTAAATTCTTTATTACAAAATATGGGATGGATACAATCATAATTGGCCAACCTAACCAGTGCTACTTCTCAGTTCACATTGCATCCCTATTATCATTGCAATCCCTTAGCTCTCAATGTATTAAATGTTCTCATCCCTCAAGAGGTGGAAATTCCAAAGTTTGATAAATACAATGGTAGGACTGATCCACAAATCCATGTCTCATCATTTATTTCCATGTGTAGTGACTTCCTCTATCAAGATGCTTTTTTGGATAAACTATTCTCATGATCCCTCAATGATGTCATGTTAGAGTGGTTTTGCTTACTTCCTCATAATTCTATCTTCTCCTTCAATCAATTAATTAATCAATTCTTGCAGCAGTTTTAGGCAAACATTGGATTGAAGGTCACCTTCACTGACCTTGTCCATTGTAAGCAGGGGGCTCACAAGAAGGTGACTAATTTCATTTCCCACTATCAATCTTAGTTTTCCCATGTCTTATGCCCTACCTAATTTCTATGTTCAATTTTTGTTTATGGGGAATCTACAATTGACATTAAGAGAAAAAGTTATCTTGATGAAATACCCCTCTTTTTTCCATCTATGTACTGCATTAAGATACTACCAATAGATGATGACATAGTTTTGGGTAGTCTAAAAAGAAAAAGGTAGTAGAAAATGTGGTCTCTATTCCTACTAAAAAGAACACCACAAGCTGCAATAGATTTTTCACAAAACTATTTGAATCTTATGCAATTGTTCTTCAAAAGCTATTAAAATATGGTTTAATCACTCACTCAAAAATCAAACACTTCCCGATGACAAACCTTATCCCAATTGGTATGACGTGAAAAAGTTGTGTTTATTCCACTAAGTCCCTATTTATGATACTAAATTGTGTGTACATCTTTGATATGTAGTCCAAGATCACATAGATAGTGGTACCATCTAGCTTGATGGTAGAAGACAAAACACAAACAAATATGTAGCCAATCTTAACAGCCACTTACAAATCTACACAAATCCCTTTCCTTCTCATTTTTCCAATATAATAATGTCTACTTCTTCGGCTTCTAATCCTATTCTTTCTAAGTATGTGAACATGGTCTTGTTCACCCCTATTCCTCCTCTGAGTCATGTGGAAAATATTTCTGACATAACCTTTACACCACATGACTTGACCCTTAATAGGGAACCTTCTTATCTCTACATCCCTACTCAGGTCAATGGTAACATCATGTCTAGAATTATGGTTGACCCTGCCAATTGGGTCAATATTATTGTAGAGGAGACACTTTTTATTAAAAATTTATAAAAGTAGAAATGTGAGGAATTGAATGCCATGATCTGTACTCACATTGATGGATTTTTTATGCCTCCCATTGGTTCTATTTATTTGTCAGTCCTTTTTGGGCCTAAATCTGTTGATGTTCCATTTGTCATGATTCCTGAATTCAACCTATTCAAGGTAAGAATAGGCATTCCATGGCTAGTATCCATGAATGTGATCACTTTTGTAGTCCACAAATTTTTAAAATTACCCAATGGCAGCACAGTGCATACTCTTCATGGCACTGGATACAAAACACTTGTGTTGCGTGGGGGCTTCTCCTTGGATCATTTTTGGCCCACCCCTATTGGACCTTTATCACCTCATGGAGACATGTTCTATAAGGCGTATTACAAGTACAATATTGTATTCACAGCCCCTAATGCCACCTTTCCACCTTCTTCTCATGCTATTTCCATGAAGGCATCTATGTGTGCACAACAACATGCCTTGTACTTTGCACCTTCCTCCTCAAAGGCTATAGAAAATCATGCTCCCACATAGATACCATCTATGACTATGATTTCACAACCCCCAATGGTGTCCTCAATTCCTTCTACTATGCTTAGTACAGGAAAAGGAAAGGTGCCCCATGTTGATGAAATCTAAGCCTCAAGTCTTCCAACTCCCAATTTTTCCCACAGTTCCTCAACCCACCCTTTATGGAAAGGAAAAGCATACAATTAGAGCTTCCTTTTATTTTGTTTTTCTTGTATCTCAGCCCTCAAGGCCTCTTCCCATTCCTCCACATACTCCAAAAATAGCAAAAGGAGGCTCGTAGCCAAGACCCTGATATCTATTCCTATAGATCTTCTTGTACCTCCTAAAGAGCCTACTCTTCCATCGATAACAACTATGAATACTAATCCAATGGAACAAGATACCCTAGAGTCTTTTTAGGCACTTATTCCTAGTATTCATAACTATCAAAACTAACTTGCGTGCAAGTGTAATCATCACCAATGGTCATTGGCTCAGGAATGCAATTCCTTACTAAAGACTAAGGGTGAGTCTTCCACTTTTGTTTATGTCCCTATTTCTTTGTCTTGTTTTAGGCTTCCTCAACGCAATTCCTTACAAGCTCTATTTTTGTTCCTGATTTTTTTCCCATCATCTTTGTCTTGTTTTAGGCTTCCTCAATGCATCCTGATGAGCCTCACCCTAAGAAAGTGTAGATATTCATCTCTCCTTCTTTAGAGCCTCCCTTGATCACCTCTTTACTCGATCCTCCTCTTCTTGAGCTTTTGGACATGCCTCACACAAATGTTTAATTGTTGTGGCTCCCTCTCCTTTTTCTTTTGATGTGAGGATTCCACATCTTCCTCTTAAGTGAAAATTAGAGCATGTACTCTCTTTAAAGGACAGTTGTAAGAAATATTCCTCTTCTTCTTCATCTCATTCTAGTTTGGCTTGCTTTGTTCTTATGGCCAATGAATCTCTTGCTTCCAAAAATTTAATCACTACCATATTCCAAAGGTTAGAAATGACTCTCTAGTTCATCCACCTCCTTCAACACATTCACTACACTCCCCCAAGAAGTGTGTGTTTGACTCAATCAAGGAGATCCCCACTCTCTCCTCCATCTTTGCTAAGTCAATGATGTTAGCCTCATAGGATCTTATAAAGTAGGACATCTTGGCAGCCTCCTCCTTAGCTCTTATTGCAAGTGAGTCACTCGACATTGCTCTTTATATCCCTCCTTTACAAGATTATCTTCCCTCCCCCTATAATGATCTAGATTGGGAGCAAGATGACTTGTTGGAGATGTTGGACTACAGCAATACCTCTTCTTATTTTTAGATTAGATTTACATGTTTTTTTGGTTTCCCTTATGCTTGTTTGTTTTTGTTTTTTCTCTCCCCTAGAGGACCCTTGATACACTTGTAGGTACTTGGATACATGAGAGAAAATCTATCGTAAAACTTAATCTATTTGTTTCAACATTCTTCTTTTTGTCATACACTTTTCTTTTCATGTTGAGAATGATGCAAAGCATTGTAGAATTTAGGCTTCTTCCATGTTGAACTAACTTTTTATTTGTCTTGATGTGCTCTCTTCTCATTACAATCTATTTGGGGGGTGATGATAGTGGGTATGTGCAGGATCATCATGGAAAAAATAGGCCCTTAAGTAGCAAAAAATTCAGAAAAATCAGAGTTAGGAAACTTGACATAAAAAATTTGAATAAGTTATCCATATTATTTCAAAAATATGTAAGAATAGAATCTGTAGCAAATTGAATACACTTTCTAAACTACCAGGTTTGTTTAAAAATATATATATATTTTTGGTGAAAATTTGAAATTTCAATGCAATAGTACTTAAATTTAAGGGAAAAAATAAGTAGGTGTCTATCTGACCACCCTAACCACAATAAAATGCTAATATTTTTTAAGATTTTAGATATAAGTAGAGGACTCATGTCTCGATGTGATGCATATTTTTTGTAATTTTTTCCAAGGAAATAATTAATTGTGATTTTTTTATTACAACTTTTAAAAATATTAAAACTCATATGTCGAACCCTAACTTGGTCAAAACTGAAATTCATTTTTTCTTTTTTTAATCCTATAGTATGCAAAGCATAGAATGTGACGCATTTTTTGGATTCAAAAATGTGATACCATTTGAAAGCTATAGATATTTTTCAATTAGCCTATCAATCAGGACTTTAGTCGTAAATTGAATAGAAAATGAATAATAATTACTTATTAAATTCAAAGTAAAGCATAATTTATATTGGTGGAAACTTGAGAATCTCCTTTAAAAACCCTTTTCATTTCAACAATTTTGGGTAGAAAAAAAGTCGTCAGTACATACCCATCATATTGCCACTTTTTGGCCAATCATGATCCTGCACATACCCTGGTTCATATAGTTTACACGATTTATATATATGCATGCATTTATGATCAATTTTGACCCTAAATAATTGGATCCCCCTATGCTTTCAGTCTCTTTATATCTCTATTTTTTCTTGATGTTGTGGATTCTATGTGTTATCCCTCGTATGATAACATTCCATGGATACATCTTGCTATGTATTTCATGACACAAAATTTATGTTTATTTCTTCTCCTTAGAATGAATTGTGCTCCTTTGCGTAGCACATATCATTCTAGGGGGGGCTATCATATCCAATTATTTCTTTATATTTTTCAAAAATGTATGCCTCAAAAATATTTTTCAAGTATGATCTTTTCGTCTAGTTTGGGGGCAACCTGACTAGACTTGTTTTTTTTGTGATTTTCCTACAATGCAATTTGTAGTAGCTAGAGTCTTATTCACTTGTCATATGGTCTCTAGAATAATGCAGCTTGCTGGCCATACTTACCAGTGATGTCTTTATCTGCTTTCCATATGGTCTCTAGCATAACATAGATTGTTATCCATACCTACCAACATTGTATTTATATCACATCTAAATTTTTCACTTTTTCCCCTAATGTGTTTTTCTACGTAGCTAACATGTTTGTGGTGAGATTGCAGTCATCTTTACAAGATAGAAGACTTGTGTCCTCTTCATGTCCTAGATCAACCTTTCAATCACATATATCAAATCAAAGACCTTCATTCTCTTCATCTTGGGTATATTCTCTTCAACCTCTTTCTCTCTACTTTAACTCACATTTGTTAGAATGCATATGCTCACTATAGTGGGGGAAAAATGTATTATTGAAAATTACACCTTATACAATTTTGGATTATTTAAACCTCCCCTTTAGATTAATTACAATTGATAATACAATATCCCTTTCCCCTAACCTTAACCTTATCCTTAACCCTTTCATTCTTAGTCGTTAAAGTGAATTTTTATCACAGACAACCATGCATCATGCAAACATTTGCATGCTACACAAACATCCTGAAAAAATTCCTAACTATGTATCTATTTGGACGTTACGCTTCTCACCTACCCACGAAGGGTAACACCTCTACAACTTACAGAAACACTAAGAATGTCCCTTTGCATGCTTATACCTCTTTCAAACCTCCCATCTTGTCATAACTCAATCTATCTCAATCTATCTTTCTCATTATCCCGTTCTTCTTCATTCTCAAGCATTCTTTCACTCTCATTCTCTCATTCTCTCAAGTTCTTGCACTTTGGCTCTCTAGACCAGCACTTTGGCATTCTTGGAATGTATTAGAAGTTGCATGCTCTTTCTTTTAGAATTCTTGTTTGCTAAAGGAGGGTAATTATAGCTTCCTTATTGCATTATTGTTTTGCTTTGATAGTATATTGTTATTCTAGCATGTTTATTCTTTTTATCTCGTCTATTGTTATTTTTTTTACCCTATCTATTTGGCTATATATGGAGGTGGGAACACCTACACAGGGCTTTCATTGAGGTAAGTCCCTAAAATAGCCCCAACCATTTTCTCATTTTTGTGTGTGTGCAAGTGTTGAAGTGGTAGCTTTGCGGGAGGCTTCATTCTTGGACATCTTGTGAGTGTCTCCTTTCTTTTATGTTTTGTCATTTCCTTCCTATTTTATTTAATTTATGTTCATTCTTATTATTTTGTTATTTTAATGCATTCCTAAGATTTTGGTTATTGAATAGTTAGTGGATTCTTAGTAGTTTTTGTAGTAAACTTGGTTTTCATCCATACGAGACTATAACGTGTTGCGGGGATGTCTACACACTGCACTGTCATCCTTGGCCGAGAACCTGCCATTTTTCTCAAGAGACCTCTGTAACCTACTCTTTCAATCTCTAAAACTCTCTCCTCTGGTTCTACATAAAACATAAAATTTGAACAAACTCCTTTCTCTTCTCATCTCATCACCTGAGCTTTGATCCCTTTGAGGTCATGTCATTTTGGGGTGTTGAATTTCCTCCCCTACACTATCTAAGGTGTTTAATGGAGAATAAAGTTTAAACACCTAGATTGATTTCCATTATGAGCCAACAAACTCTCCAATGGCCTCCACCATACATATGGTCCTTGCAAGGATTTATCGAACATTTTCCTACATTTTTGCAACCTCCACTCTTTCCATCAATGAATCTATTTTCCATTAGACTCTAGAATAGAATCCTTCCACAGTTCAACTCACAACTCATTCCAACTTGGCATGCAGATCCAACAATCTTCAAGAATACTTGGTCAATGCTTTGACCAACAACCCACTTTGACTAAGTGACGTCCAAGTTGCAATTCATGTTTGCATTAATTTGCAACTATGGAATTTATTTGAAATTGTCAATTTTCTTAAATAGTTAAGTAGCATTTATTGTAAAATTTTATTAGTTGCCATTTTGGTGCCTTCAAGCTTGTAAAGGGGGTTTTTTTCATTTTTCCATAACTTGCAAATGAGGAGTCAATTTTTGAAGTGTGAATAGTTGACAAAAAGCTCTTTCCATGATAAAGACTTCAGTGTTGAGATGATTTGGATTTTGTGTTGTTTATTAACACTTTTTGGCCTTTAAAATCAAAATATTAAGTGAATTTCAACAGGCATAACTTTCACCTCGATTATCAAAATTTTGTAAAAAAATTTTGACACATCAAAAAAATTCAAAGAATTCAATTTTTTTTGTATTTTTTAAATTTCAATAACCCATTTTGTAAAAATCACCATGCATTATAAATTCTCAATTTTTCACCCAATACTCAAATAATTTTTAATTCTCTTATACATCATTTTGAAAGGCCTATGTTTCAACACTCATTATTTGGGAGGTTACTCGTACATTTCACATTGATATTTTTCTTATAATTAGACCATGTCTAGAAAATACAAAATGAAGTACACATATTATGGGAGAAATCAACAAGTGGATGATTTTTTTCCTCTTGTATCACATCAAACCTTCCAACTCCTATTAGATCTCACAAAAATAATCTCACTCAGACATCTTGTGAGACACCATCATGTGGGCATGAACAATGTAGTCACATGGATTGCATTAAGATCTCATCACCCACATCATATCTTGCTACATCTAAATCTAGTGTTAACTCATCCATGATTTCTAGTGATTATTTGTAGTAGGACATTGCTATTGTTATTTTAGATCCACCACATTGGGTTGTATGTCTATCAAACATAACATTTATGTTTTTAGAATCCCACCTTGTAGATTTGGATGACATTATTGAGGACATTCATCTTCTCTATGATGTTAGCTTTGATTAAGTTGCATCACCATTTCTATCTTTGGATATTTCTCTTTCCTTTCCTACATCAGCTTCTATCATGATGTATTGTGTAGATATTCATGAGTTGACCTATCTAACTTATTCGCCATCTATGTTGATATCATTTATAATAGTATCATATTCTCATTGGTCTAGTTATAACCATACATCCATTGTCCTTATTCTTTAATATTATATGGTACCTAGTCCATCTTGTCAACATTTTTCACATGTAAAAATTAGCATGGATATCATTGAGCATCATTCAAATGCATCATTTGCATCATATCACTCTTTGTATCATATTCAAAATTTAGAGAGATTCATATTACTTCCTACATATTCCTATCCAATATAGGAAGCCATCTTAGACATATTTGTGGTGTTTTTCTCCCTAAGTGAATAATTGTTATTCAATGATCATCGATCATCTTCAATATCCAATTTCAAGAATCTACCAACACTATATGCATCATTTTGAGGGGAGGCTACATGGTTTCTCTTCTACTATCAGTTTTGGAAGAAAGCATTTACATGGAGTTCATCACTTCTCTTTTTTTTTTTTGGGGGGGGGGGTCATATAGACCTCTCTTTTCTCTCCTATGGGGGGAAAATTTATTGTACTTATGTGATAGAACTAGTGCTTGGGGGCTCATCATGATTCCTTTTATCTTCTTCACCTATACATTCTATTTTATTGCATCATTTCTCTTGTAGAGAGAGGTTTTATTTCCCACTAGATTTTTCTCCTTTAGTCCACATTATGAGAATTTTTTATATGAGTACCTAACATGGGATAGGAGTTGGGACTCATCACCATGCATACATTACTCCCTAATTTTCACTTAAGGGGGGGGTATTAATGTATATAATGACTTTATCAAACTAGTTATCTTTTAGCCTACCTAGAAGAGTCTTATTCACATTGCTTAAGTTTCCACTTAGGTATTTTTTTTAGTTTTTTCTAACCTCGTGTGCTTGAGACATGTGTCCTCATCACTTGAGACACCTATTTCATGCACACTTTACACTTGTTCACACACTTGTCAAGTGATCTCACAAGTATTGCATATTTGAAGGGTTAGTCAGTCATTGCCTCGTACCTTCTCACCTCCTCGGCCTTGGATATATAAGCAAGTCTCACATTATATTATATACACTCTTCATTTATTATATTTATAGATATAATATTATGCTCAAATTTTTTATTTTATTTTTATTCAAGGGGTAAACGCTTTTGACCGGAGCTATGAACCGGATACAACTATTCAACAATACCACCCCAATGGGGTTTGAACCTTGGTGGCAAGAACAACAATGCCACCTATAAACCATCACACCATGCCAATACCGGTATTATGCTCATTTTTTTTCAATAGTGGAAGGTTTTTTCATTCTTTTAGATCTTGTAATTCTCCAATAAAAATTAAGGGTTATCTTTATGAATATTTAAGGTCCTTAGAGAAGTTAATAATACCACAATTGAAATGAATTATTTTGTGAAACAAGGTGGATTGGTTTTAAGCTAGAAAAACTAGGTTATATATGAAATCTTGAAGTTGGTTTTATTAGAATTATGCATTACTAAAACATACTTTTTTTTCCTTCTCTTGGTACTATTAAACATTAAAACATTCAAAATTAGATGTAGTTTGACTATATTTTCATATGTTGGTTTTGAAACTTAGGAGGGTTGTGATAAAACCTTAAATTTAATATTTGGTTTGTAGTGAATCCATGAGTAATAGCTATATTACATTATCCCTCTCACCCTACTCAGTAATAGAGGTTGGAGATCATGGGGAGGACCCATAAGTCCCTTTCATAATCAAATTCCAGTTGCTTATGAAATTTTTAGGCTTCTTCTTAGGTTCCTCATTCAACTCTCACTTATCACACCTAAAGAGAAAATGGAGGGGGGCCATTTTACACTACTATGCTCTTAGCATATTTTGGTTCTCTCTATATCATGGAGGTCAACTAACAAATAATTAAACATTAACTTCAAGTTCAATTGAAATTTCCAAATAGAGTAAAGAAACAATTTAATAAAGATTAAGCTAATTTATTATAAGAAAAGAAAAGATCTCATAGTCAATCCAATTTGAAAATAGCATCTTTTCTTATTTAAATCCTAAATATTATATGGATATTAGTAGATCAATATAGTTGCATACAAATGTAATTCTAATTATATGAATATGCATGTTTGTGTGTTGAAGGTTTTCATGCAGGTCACCCTTGGTTGGTTAGACACTTCTTCCTGATGATACTCTCTCCCGATGAAAGCATTGATTTTAGTCTTGTCACACTCACAGATCAAAATAATCATAGTTAGTTTTTATCAAATCCATAATTTGATATAACTTCTGATAAATGTTAATATCTATCAATATTATAGAATTTAATATAGTATTAATTGTAATTATGAACCTTGAACATAATTAATCACATTAAGCATTGATCAAATATGATATTTAAATTCACACATATTCAATATTTTTAACACATAACTTAATAGTTTATAACATGGTACATAAAACAAGGTTGTGATAAAGTAGTAAATGTCAACCATTTTCCCTTCCAATTGTCTAGCCTTTCTTGAAAATAGTTCACCAATTATTTCCATTTTCTTTATATCATGGTACATAAAACAAGGTTGTCACAAAGTAGTAAATGTCAACCATTTTCCCTTCCAATTTTTTGGTCTTTCTTGAAAATATTTCACCAATTGTTTCCAAAGGAAAGATCATTTGACTCTAGCAAAAAGTGGCACTCAAAGATATTTTGTTAAGAGAGTGCCTATCTAAAACCAAATTCACTTTTAATTTATTCTATGCTAGAATCTATAAGTTAGGTGTTAAGATTTTAAGAAAATATTCATTGATGATATGATTTGAAGCTAAATTGAGTATATTTTTTGAATGTATAAACTTCCTCCATGATAGTTTTTTAACAAATGAGTACATCATTTACATATTATGGTTTCCCTTAAACTAACCAACCAAACTTCATTTCTTGATGTAGTTATAGGTCCTCCTAAAGCCTCAAGTATTAAAATGAAGAGGAATGGGAATATGAGATCTCCCTATATGAGGCCTCCTGTAGGCTCAAAATTACCTATAGATCTTCCATTAACTAGGAATGGACCATATCACATCCTAGAAATATAGTAAAAAATCCAAGCTCTACATCAACATTAAAACCAATTTTTTCTTTGTTAGAAATCTCTAGTTGACATGATAATAAGTTTTTCTCATATCAAGTTTAATATGCACTCATTTTGACTTTTTTACATTTGTTGAATGAATAATTTCATGTGAGATAATAATATTGACTATAATTTCTCTAGTATGTACAAATTCACCTTGTTCTTAGGAAATGAGAGAGAGGAGACAATATGTTTCACATAGTTGGAAGTGAATTTAAAGATGATTTTATAAAAATATTATAAAGAGCTATTGTATGTTCCACTCAAGGTTGACCAATCTAGGCCCATGGACCATCATAAGTCATTTTGACGCATCAAAGAGGTAGCTTCTCTAAATATTATCATGTGAACAAAAAATTCCATAGCCTTAGACTTAATTAACACACCATCTTTTAGAAGATTATATCTTGGGCTTTCATAGATACAATTATATTAAACTATATTTTTTCTTTCGTTGAATGTGGAAGAACTTTGTGTTCTATCTCTATCTTAGAAAATGTTTCTTTATATTTTTATTTCAAGAATATTTTGTCCCTTTTCAACATTTACAAGGGTTTAAACAACAATTAAACTCCTGTAAAAAGGTATAATGATACATGCCTTTTGCCTAAATAGTGGTAGTGAGGGAAGCCAAAATTGCTTTGATTCTTTTTTCTACAAAAATATTTTTGAAAGGGTCATAGTTCTATCATATGATACAACTTTTGACATTTTTTTTGGAAAATATGAACATCTTAGAGCCCTTGACTCTTGGCACCTTTAACTACCATTTCTTCAAGAAGTCCATAAAATTAAGGTCTCTATACAAATTTAGTTCAAATTTGAAAGCATAATTATTTGGCTATAAGTACTCAAATACTTCCAAGGAAATGAGGGAGTGATTAAAGCTTGAGATTGGAGGAATCTTACTATTCATAGCCTAGTCATTGTTTAGCTAGGAAAAGGATAAGAGAAATAAATCTAATCTCTTTGAAACATAACTAATACTCTTTTTTTTTTGTTACAAGTAAAAGAACTTGAAAAAGGTTCCACATCAATAAAGATCCTAAAATGGATGAAGGCCATAAACTCTATCAAAGAGATCATTGTTCTATCCATCCCCTCTTGTCTTTTTTTGACATAATAGCACTAAAATCTTCCCAACACAACCAATTCATTCTAGAAGGGAGCTAGAGTAAGTAACAATTAGTCCCAAAGATGATTTTTTGAAACACATTCAAAAATAATAATTTGAAATTTCCTACCAAAATTTAAATCTTACACAATTACCAATTTGACCCATTTGCTATATTTTTTTAACTTGGGTTGAAAAGAGAAACCATAAAATTTCCAATCCTCCTAAAGCCCGATATGTATAAATAAAACTACACTAACTTCACCTATTTGTCAACTCTAAACCTTCCTAGGCTATTATTTTTGTTTCTTGAAGTAGACTGACATTTGAATTTTTAATGGACCTAAAAGGCTTTAATAGGCACCTTTTGTTAGGTCCCCTAATATTCCATGAAAATATTTTCATTATTTTGGTGGAGGAAATTTCTGTCTTTAGATTCTAGTATTTGTGAAATCAAGTAGGGTTCTTTGCTTGCTTGCTTAAATCTCTATTATAGTCATCTCCTTTCTTGATTTGCTCCATATTTTTCCTTTTGAGTTACAACCTAGTTTGATTTTGAAAATTTCAAATTGGTATCTTTAAAATTTTAGTTAATAGAAGAGTTTTTTCTCCATCTAAAAGATCCAAGTCATCATCCATATCAAAATCTAGTGACTTGAGCATGCATAGTTTTAGTTGATGTTTCACATTCTAATTGGCCTTTATTATGAGGAAAAATGAGATTGGGTTTGATAATCTCCCTCAAAGAAGTATAAGTCAAATCCTTTTCACTCTTCACCTACAATTTTGCTATATATATGGGGAATCCCCAAGATCTACCTAAGTTTATAGATCTATAAGGTCATCCTTAGATTCCTTGGCTTGGTTGGATTCCTTCTCCTTGAAACTAAGATTAGTTCTTCCACTCTCTAGATTAATATTTTCCATCTTAATTGTTAAGTCCATAATTTAGTCTCTAATTTGAGGCAAATGGAAGTGAGGAGAAATTTGAGAAATTTATAATATAACATAGAAGCATACATAGATCTCAAATTTATTGTCCACCATGTTTTCACTAGTTTTGATAAATTCGCATAGATAGTTTCTAAGTTTAGTCAAAGCTTCAATATCATATAATTTCATTGGAATAATATAGAGCATGACCTAGGAGGGGGTCAAGCCTAAAGAGAAAGTGGCTGGATTGAATTTCAACTTCCAATATCTTCAAAAATAGTTGGCCCCTACAAAGAACCAAGGCCCCTCATTCATAATTTTGTTTCAAGTGGCTTAATCAAGGCATAGTACGAGTAAGAAGCCTTTGGGTAGAGATTAAAATTTAATGGTTTTTCCTTATTTTTTATTTATCCACTATTTTAAATTCATGAATGCATGCTAGATTCCCAAAAGGCTTTTAATAGGCCTCCAGTCTTTAAATCCTTAATGTGGCCTTCCACACCAAATGAATCCATATCAACTTCTAAAGGTTTTGAGGCTTGTAAGTCTTCATCCTATGAGACATGAGAGATATTTATATTTTGCATCCCTACAAGAATGAATTTTGTCCTCATGGTAGAAGAATAATATTTTTTATTAGTCACCATCTCCTCCATTTTCTAAAGATGTTTCTACCAATCTTTATGTGATAGAAGCTAATATCCCTACAAAAATGCATGGTTAAGATACCATAACATCTAAAAAGGTAGGTGGCGCTCCCTTTGGGAACCCAGACAAACCACTTTATGGAAGCATCAATTACCTATCATGGTCTAAAACTTGTTCATTATAAAAGCTATAGGAAGGTTTGGCTTGAAGAGGATTCATTAAATGTCATAAATTTCCTTAAAAAGATTACTCCTCCTTGTTGGTCTATTGAATATATCATTATTGATTCTATGGCTATCTTGAATACCTTTGAGAAATGTTTTATCTCTCATATTTATCATGAGGGTAATGGGTTAGCGCATAAGTTTTCTAACTTTGGGGTTCTTGATCCTAGAGTGTGGGATAGGTTAGACCCCCTTCCCATTGATATTCAAACTATTGTTAATCATGAAATGTAGACTATTTAGGGAGGGGGTTTCCTTTATGATTATTTTATGTCACATGTAGATTCATTTGTGTAATATCACGTTGCAATGTGATTATTATGAGGTGAGATTGATTCTAATTAATGATTTTGTAGTTGTCTGAAAAGAGATGCATTTAAAGATAATGATGATATCCAATCTTTTCAATACTTCCACACGGATTCTAGGTACTTGTAGAGCCTTTTCCTTCTCAAGGCTTATTCTTCTTTGCATTTTTCTCCTAAAGTTGTTGTGTCCCTGGTCTACGATCAAAATAGGTGGTGAAAGGAACATAATTGATCCTATCTCCTTTGATTCTACAAAGATCAATAAGAAGATTTGGGATCTTTTGGAGGAGGGTGGTATTACCCCTTACATTGAAAATATTCATGGCTTTGATCATATGGTGCCGTGGTACTTTTTTAATGGCTAGCATAATAGGGTTCTAAGGGTGTCTTGTCTAGAATTCAACATCACAGAGGAGTTGATAGGAAGCATTACAGGCTTGGAAATTGATGGTAGAAAGGTGTTCAGGGATAAAAAGGAGCTCAATGTTGACATGGCATTTTTCTTCAAGAGGAAGGAAAGGGACCAGTTGTAGAAGGCTAAATGTGGTAGCTTTGATTGTAATTCCATAAAACCCATATGGCGTGACCTAGCTATGGAGATAATGAGGTACATAACCCTTTATAGTGGATTTTATATTCTCTTTGGTTACCATTCTGTGTTATTGAACCATTTCAAACATAAAAAGAGGGTGTCTTTTTCATACTATTTGTCAGCTTCTTTAGAAAATGGGATTAAGTATTTTAAGAACCCTAAGAATCCAATTCTTTATGAGGGTTTAATCTTCCTGATCATGGATTATGCTAAGTCTTTCGATATTCCAAAAGAACCTAAGAAAACTACTAAAAGCCATTTGAAATAGTTGAAGTTTGGTTATGATACGGGTTTTGAGTCTGAGGAAACTCAAGAAGGGTCAGATGAATCAATGGATGTGCTCTTGGATCCCCTTGGAGACTTTGATCCCAATCTAAAAAATAAGGTGCAAAAATCTCAGCAGTCCTCTTGGTTGAAAGGGTACCTTATTGGCAATGAGGACGATGAGATCCATGGTATTTTCTCTAAGACACATAAGGTGAAGAAAGGAAAATTCCTAGACCCTGGTATTGAGAGGAATAAGAAGTTGAGGGATAAGGTTGAGGGCCTTTCTCTATTAAGAAGAAGATGGCATTGGTTGTTTGCTAATAAAGGTTTTGAGGTGGAAAAAGGAGTTGGGAAATTCTAATGGTCAATTTGTGCCTACTAAGGTGGAGAATCCCAAGCATAAAATTAAGGTCTCTGATGATGTCTATACTCTTAATAAAGATAAAGAGGTTTTTTAGGATGTCCAAGAGACCCAAGATTCTCCTAAGGATAATTTGGTTGATGAAAGGTACATCTTTAATTGCAACCGTGAAGATTTATCTAATGTGTTGGGCATGGTGAAGAATGGCTCGATCATCTTCTTCAGAATCTTCAAATGGTTGTTCAATGAGTTGAACCTTACCAATGTTAAGGTTTGATCCTTGATTAATACTAATTCTAATTATTATTCTATTTTGGATGAAGTTAATCAATTATTTGATTTCTTGAAGACAATTATTGGCGAGATGTTGAAAATGAAGAGTGACTTTGAGTATAGAGTCTCGATCTTAGAAGAAAAAATGACCAAGGCCAATGAGAATCTTGAAACTATGGTCAAAGTTAGTCATTCTTCTCTCCACAATAATGTTGAGGTTCTTCAATTTTTGAATGAAATGGCTATACTTTGGAAATGTGACTCTTCTGGTGCACAGAAAGAAGTTGTTGGTTCCATTGATCTCCCCAAAGACACGACAAGCAGAGAATGATAAGGGCCCCTACACTCACACACACAACAAGACTAAAAATAACTTTGGGGTTCCTAATAAGGAGGTAGATGAGGTGATGGATATGCACAAGAAGATCATTGCTCATGATCATGAGGAAACTAATATTCTAAAAAAATTGTAATTACCTATTGGTTTTATCTTGCATTTTGGTTGGTTTTTTGCTCATTTTTTACTGATGGTTGGCTTCTTTTTTATTTTGATTATATTTAAATGAAGTGGTATTTTTTATAGGGTTTTGGGGCCCCCTAAAAACTTATTTTTCTTATAATAAAAAACATATAAAAATGCATCATGCCTCCATCCCTCATTAGATGACATGATGATGATAAAATAAATGGAAAAGGTAGACTGGCAAACATTTCAATTTGTGTCGGTAGTTTTGAAAGTAATTGATTGTTTTAAGAAAGGGAGTTTTTAAAAATGATGAACAATTAAATGTTCCCAAAATTGTCCTATTTTCATTTGCACATAGAGAACATCTATGTGTAGATAATAAGCAGCATCAATTCTAAGCAAGAGCAAAGGTTGGGTCATGAGGGTCACATTGGTCAGGTAAAATCAATTTTTCATAAAAATAAGGCATTTTAGAGTCTTAGTCTATGGTATTATTGGATGTTGGTGCAAGAAGATCTTGTAAATGATCTAGTAAGGTAGATTCTTAAACTAAGTTATGACTCCTTGTCCCAAATCCAAAAATCCTATGTTACATTTCTTTCTTTCTTTGTAGTGGAAAAGGTAATAGATTTTGAAGATCTAATAAGTTTGTTTTACATTTCTTGTAACGCCCCGCCTTGGTTACCATTAAAGCAAAGTGCAAAGAGAAAAATTTACTGAACAATTTTTTTTTAAATAATTTTTAATTACACAATTGTCGTAAGGTTTCCAAGACGATGTTACATTAACATAATAAATATACTCAACATATTATCATATACATAAGTACAAATTTAATGTCATGAATAATTTAGTTTACAAAACTTAATACAATTAAATATCCATATGTCCAGACTACAATAATTGAGATTTCAATGAATCTCCATACACCAAAATGATGATATAATATGAACGCTCTTATACAAGAGGTAATTATACAAAGAAGATAGTGATTATATCACAACTGACATTCATATCCACGAACATGCTTCGCATCCATTTTCATGTACAAAGAAGTAACTAGAACCAGCTACAAGCATAGGATCAACTGCAAGAAAATCCAAGGAAGGTATAGCACGGTTTCCTCCCAACCACGTGAAACCTGAAGGTCCACTCCCTCCATGCTAGGAGATAATGACAGGTCCACAAACAATGAAGAAAAAACATTATGTTTTTGTGGTTTACAAATTCACATCATGACATAACGATAACAAATCATAACAGATAAAATCTCAGTAACAAATCACAACTAAAAGGAAACTAAACACAAGGAATCACAATCATGAAATAGACTAAGAGTTTCATCACACTGTCGAGATAGGTTACCCTAGTGAATCTTCCTAGACTACCGGCCCTCTCCAAGAGTTACCCTGGTAGCCTCTACCAATTCCTGGCCCCTATGCAAACTAATGTGGAGTCATTTCATCTTTCGAGAAGACAAGATGATGACTAGCCATTCCAGGCCTTCTCGGCCTTTTCTCAACCTAAACTAGCTTTAAGAAAGTAGGCGAGGCAAACATTTATCTGAATTAGTGTTTAAAACTACCCAACTCCTAATACATTAGTTAGGTTTTCACTAAATTAACACACCTACGATAGGTTACCCAAACAATCTCTTAAGGATTTTGGCCCCTACCGCAAGCCACTCTTTCTATAATATGACTCTATATAAAAATATAGTCTAGGGGTAGCTTCCAAGCACAAAGATCAAATTCACAATGCTTACGTTTTTTTTTATTTGAGACATATCATAATCCCTAAGATGTATTTTGACAAAACAAAAAAAAAATGCAAAGCTATAATCCCCAAGTAAAGATCATCATAATTGAGCAATAAAATTAAAGTGTAATTCACTTATTTATACCATTTTCTCTTCCCTAACTTTTAATGAAATGAAAATAAAACTCAATAACTTTATAGATATAATTACTCAACGATTACAATACTCCAATCATCATGGATTATACATTCATAATAAACAATTTATTGGTATTAATAATTGTTGACAATTTCAAAGAAATTACATCTATTTTAAAAGAGCTAGGATAATACAAATCCTATACATTTATAAATCAAACACATGAAAGCAATACATTTCACTAATTATATATATATATATATATATATATATATATATATATAGCGAGCGAAAGACTTTTACTAAACTCTATTTTATACTAGATAAATTCACATCACAAATAATAAATTTAAAATTATACCTTTCTCAATCACAAATTTACATTTAACCCATTTATACGCTATACATATATTTCAATTGATAATTGTGTTATCATAAATATAATAACAAAATTATTCCACTAATACTTCATACAAAAGAAACGAATTTGTACTGAAGTAAAAAGTGATAGTTTTCAATCATGTATCGTATCTATAAAAAGTGAAAGTAACATTATGCAAGGAATGAATAACTACATATTTTTTAAATGTTACTACACAACTTAACTTGCAGTCGAAACCTCAGATCTGAAACTAAAGTGGACGTAGGGCAAGGTAAATGAAGAGGTTAAGTCTCAGATCAAGAAATGAATGTGAAAATGGAAAAAAACGCATGCGGGTTATGAAAAATACACAGATATGGATAATACGAATCAGGACGCATGATGGAATGAATAACAGTAAAGAAATTTATTAAGCACCAAGCATGCCGTAGGGAATGGCTATCAGGAAAGTTAAACATTGAAATCATGCGTAATATCAGGAGGAAAAAGTAAGGGTCGGCGCTTATATCTGCAAGTTTATATGACAATATTCTTAAATGTTAACAGCTACAGATTAAGCACATCAAGGATTCGACATAAGGTGTACATATAATTACGCAGGAATTCACAAGAATACTTAATATAGTAAAAGATTTTATCTTTGATAATTTTTAAAAAGAAAATGTCAGATATAACAATTCGGGGTTTAGTTTGTTATTCCGCCTGTAAACACTGCGCATGCTAAAGATATCTTTAACAATTTTCAGAGGATTAAAATAAGACGATAGAAAATAACATCGCCAAAATGAATGAAGATCATTAACAGATTTGTATGGCATTATTTATAATGGTACATGGTAAAGGCGTATAAAGGACAGGAAACAGATAAAGGCGTATGAGAAACAGGATATACGGCAAGGATAAATGAACATAGTAGCAGTCAAAGTAGCGATTGCCATAAAATCAAAACTATCCTTATAAGAAATGTATAATCTCAGTAAAGAACCACGATTCAGGAAATTTACATTAAAGAAAAGGCTACGTCGCCTAATTGATTTATATGGCTATGCTTACAAAACTATTATTTAGGCTATCAACAACTTACAGGAATACAATGATGACACAATACAAATTATCTTCTGAATAAGCAATTTATTTCAAATTTATTTATATAATATCTTGAACAGGAGAAATCAGATATGAAAAATTAAATATAACAAATACTGGATAATTTTGTTGGTTGGACAGAAGATTGGTTCAAAATAACCCTTTCTCAAACTTGGAGATTCAATAAACAAACAAGATTTTCTTTTTTTTTTATTCACAAAATCTCTAAAGCCAAAGAAGACAGATCTAAAATTTTGCATTTAGAAAATACATTTTATACTTCATCTAATTTGTTTCTTTTGCTTGTGCAGGTTTTTACCAAACCAATTTCTTAACTGAATGATTAAATTCAACTTTAATTTTCAAAGAAAGAATTCAGCACAAGAATTGAAAATTACAGAAGAAAACCTGTTTAAAGATTGACGACTGGCTGAAAACGAATCTCTAAACTTTTGTCGATTCTGCAATCAATTCTCAAAAGATATTAATTCATGCAAATAACTTTCAATCACCAAAACTTTACTGATAGATCATTTGCATTGTAAATAGATCAATCAGTTCAACTTGTCCTTTAAAATATCAATCAGATTTTTAACTACCAATCAAAGATTCGTAATCATGCTAAAATATCTTTTCATTAAAATATATATTTTCTCATAATTCAAGTTGCACAAATAAATCAGCAATATTTATATTTTAATTAAAAACATTGCAAAGAAATAACTTTCACTTTTAAATTCGACAACTTATTTAATTTAATTTATAAATACATTAAATCACATACATTTATAAATACATTGACAAACATTCATAAAACTTAAATATTAAATTCTCAAACACAACAATACAAACGAATACGACAGAATAAACTGGACAACAACATGGGGTAACACAAAGATACTCGTTCGATAAAGAACGATGGTTCAACAAGGACCTATCAATACCTCCAACAACATAATTTTATTGCATTAGAGTACGCTCAAGCCTGTCAAGCAGGTGGAGCCATTACCTGGTACCTATGTCTGTGGGAAACATCAACATTAGAACATATATATACTTATGTTAGAAAAACACTGTGAATAAGAATTGCAACGTAGCAGGGTACTCACAAATGAGTAATGCTACATTGTCTTCTTCACCAACACAGACGAGCAAGATAAATCATAAGCAATTATTACAACATGATAACCATATGCAAAATCATAAGCAAATAAACCATATCATGTACGTGTCTATCTCAGTATCATCAAACTAACATAACTAGATAATCAGGATGTCAATGTATCATCCACGAAATACAAAACAACATAGTATCCAAAATCACCTCTGAAAAGAAACAACATAGTATCATAGTGAACTAAAGCATCTGTCAAGAAAAATCAAACTAAACAAAGTATCAAAACTGGAGGGACACTACATTTCTTTCTTTCTTTGCAATGGACAACGTAATGGATGTTAAATACCAATGGGATATTGGATGGGATTGTTTATATGTTTTAGCTAATTCAATTCTACCTTAAGTATATGTTAGTTCCCATTTAAAAATGTATTTATAGATTAAAAAATTGCTACTTGATTTGGCAATATATGTATCTAGAAAGAATAGGTGTGTGTTTTCCCTTCAGGAATCCACAGAGAGATGTAACAAATATCATTTTATTAGGGTTTAAAACTCTATATAATTATGGCATTACAAAAAATGGTATGGAAAAAGAAAAATTTGTAAGCACATTATCATTATGTGATAATAAAATTTATTTCATTATGAACCGCTTGTTTTCCAATATGAAAATTTTAAAGATTCTTGACTTGAGTAGCACTTTCATTTCTACATTGCTTGAAACCATTACAAAATTGAAGATTCTTAGAGTTTTGAATTTTTGTAGCATAAATATCGACCAGGTTCTAGATTGTGTGGGTAAGATGAATATAGAGAAATACACTGACCCAACAACTGTGAGGTTAAAATCCCTACTAAGTGGAATGTTGAGCAAGGCCACATCAATCCTAATGTCAACTAGTTATTGTCACCCTGGCTCACATTGTTCTGGTGAAGCAGTTGGCCTGAACTAGTAGATACCCTGTAAATACTGTGTTATGTGATTTTTTTTTAATACAACATTTGGAGAATTGTATATGTACAATGGATTCCTCGCTACATTGTTTAACATTATTTCTTTCTTATATTGCACTAATGAATTTCAAAGTCTTGGTGTCATGATTGTTTTGTGCACTCTTTAATCACACAAACCCATTTTTTTCTTTCATTTATTATCCAATTTAAAGTGAAGACCCATACATATTGCAAGGGTAATTGTGAATCGGTTCTATAGAGATTTTAGTATTAGTCCTTGGAATCGACTGGAACAGAGACAACTAAACAAAAAGGACAAGATAGGTTTTAAGGAAACATAGTAAGCAATCAGAGAAATCACTCAAGACTTCCTAGCAACTGGAAGGATTATAATTATATTTATATGAGGAGTCATTTCATCAATAGTATGATGTATGCTTATATAGTAGTAATTTATATTATTTTTTCATGTGTTTCTTTTGTCAATGGTAATTCCTGTAGGAAATTTGTTGTATGATTATTTAAATAATGTTTTGAGCAGAATTTTAATGTTCTTTCTCTGGGCCCAGTTGGGTCAAGGCTCTGTAATGTTCCTTGACTAGCTTGTAATGTTGTATTAGATTTTATTGTTTTGTAGTTCTATGTTTTGTAGGTGATCTTCTTTGTTTCAAGATTATGACAAATATTTATGTTAGTGTAGATAAGGCATAGAATTGTTATTCAGCGTTTGAATATTAGATGAAATTATATTTTAGTAGCATGGTCTCATTATGCAACATGATTCTATTTATCTATTCTATTATTTTTGATAGATCTTTTTTTTAATTAAAAATATTGGTTTTGTTATTTTTTTCATTTTTTGTGTAGAGTGAATTTAATTGACAATAGGTTATGGATTTAGTACTCATATTTTTTTGCTTCTTTATTATATTATTTATTTTAGAACAATTTATAATATATGCTTACTATATAATGGAAGTAATGGTTGTTGTCACATTTAGAAATTGACCTTCTTTTTTTTTTAGTTATATTTTACAATTTAAAATGAAAATATATTGTAGATATGCACAAGCAATAAATTATGTCTCCATTACTTTTGATAAATCACAAATATTTTTAGTAGAAATATTTTTATTATGCTATCCTTTTTAAGTATGGCCCTTGGTATTTAATATGCATACTCCTAACAATTAATTATAATAAAGGATCATTGTATGATGTAGGACAACTATGAATAATAAATATAAATTTTAGCTCTTTCAACATGGAAAAATATCATGGTATTGATATAAATTTGAATGTTCAAAATTTTTAATAGATTGTTTCATTTATTTTCTTCACAATGAATTAAATTACATATTATTTCTAACAACTTATTAGTGGTAAAGAAGGTACAACTAATTTTTTTGTAAATGACCATTACATTAATGAATCAACTTTTTATAGTTTTGTGTTTATCATGCAATGTGATACTAATTTTAGTTTATAAATTCAATGCCTCAAATATTTTGTAAAATGAAAATGACTTCATAAAAGGTTTTACCAGTTTAATATAATTTTTAAAGGTAAAATGATAAGGAATAAAAATTTATAACTCTGTCAAAAAAAAAATTAATTGATAGGGATGGTTAGTTTCAAATTCTAAACTTGGTTCTCACTTAGATCTTAAGTTGATTTGGTTGAGGCATATAAGAAAGTTACCATCCACATTAGTCAATTAATTAGTGACTCACTTTTCACTAAGATATTAATTGTTTCTATATCCATACCATTTCCCATTTATTCCCACCTTGATGAGAATTTCTTAGTGCAAAAATATATTGATAAGTGACATTTTATCATGTTTATTTCATGTCCTAATCTCTATCCATCCTCATTCTATCTTGTTGCACATATTTCCATGTATTTGTTATCTACTTGTCCCTATTTCATCCTTGTTAACACTTATTTCCAAACATTTATTCCCCACTTAAGATCGCCACCTTGTCATTGTAGATCATTTCCAATTGGATTAATATTGATCCAAGTTGGTCTTGGGGAGCATAATAATAATCCTTAAATCTCAAGAGTAAAATTTGAATTCCAATTTGCTTTCCCCCTTCTATTGGTTGTTATGATCCAACCTAGCACTTGTTTCATGCAAGAAGTTAGAATGCCACAGGTGTTTAAGGAAATTCAATGTATACTTAAATACACACATGTTAACTAGATAATACTTCAATTTTAAAGGGAAATAGAGGAATTAAATTTTTATTGATCTCATATAGGGAACTTGCATATTTGTGAATGTTGTCTTTGATATCTCCCACTATAGTTAATTTAATTTTCTATCAGGTTTGATCTAGGAGAACATATTGATCAATTAGGTCAAAAAAATCCTAAACAATGTCTCTAGACACTACTTTAACATAGATAGCTAGAGGAAAAAATGAGCATCTTTTCAAATACTCATTCTATTAGATCCATCTCGCATAGCTCAAATCAATCTTGCATGATATATCAATCTCATGATAGTTATAATTGACCCATGAGATTCTTATACCACTTTAGACTCTAAGACATTCACTAGATCAAAATAGATAAATTTATAATTATGGTGAATTGATTTAAAACAACATTACAAACTTTATTTTTCATCATCAATTCTAAAACTAAATACTCCTCACCCACTATAGACACCTAAAAATTTCTTGAACAATATCATGCACTTCAATTTGATATACTAACATTGCTTCATTCTAAAACCCATCCTCTTTTTTCTTAATTGATTAAATTGGCCTAGCTACTTAATTAATCACATTGAATTTTCATCTATTAATTTGATTGACCTAATCAGGTTAATTCACCCCCTTTCATGCTAGCCTTATGTCCTATTAAATTGAATAAATCAAATTATTTAATTTAATCCATGAATTCCTCTCATTTAATTAAATAATCTTAAATATTTAATTAAATTCCATATCACATCCCCTTTTCATTAAATCATTTATTTAATGAATATCATTTAATTCCCCTAATTTGCATAAATTGAAACATTGCTTTAATTATCAAATTATTAATTAAATCTAATCCTCCCACTTGCAATGAAATATTCCTCCTTTGCACATTCCTCCAAAAGGAATATTCTCATGGAATATTCCTTCCCATTTTGCACAATTAAATTTGGTTTTAATTAACTAGACATCTATTTTTTCTCACCCATGAGAATATTCTCTTTCTTCACTCATTTGAAAAAGGGAATATTCCTTTTTATAACAAGCTTTCAACAAAGCTTCTTGTGCAAGTTTTTAAAGTGTGTTTGTTTGGATGAATGTAAGCCCTTGATTAAATATCACCTTGCATCCTCAACCCTTGATGGTAATCCATGATCCATGCCTCCATTTTCCTCTCATTCTAACCGTTGATTGATCCTTTTGATCTTGGCCATCAGTTTCATTTTGCATATTCTATAAATAGAGCTTGAATCTATTGAATGGGGATCCATATTTTAGTAGTAAACTTATGCTATTAAAATCACTCTCATCTTGCACTCACATTTTATGTTTTAAAAAGCACTTTAGGTTATTTTACTTGCATTGTTAACTTAGAGCATCCATTAATGGCTTCCATGGTAACTTAGGTGCATCCATTTAGTATATCCTGAAATTAGGGTTTTAAATATTTTGAATCTTGCATACATTTATAATAGTTTTTCATACACTCTTATAGCATTTATCATGTTAAAATAGCTTTCATCATGTTTTACAACACAACTTTCATCGGTTTCATTGATTCTCTTCAATAGAATTGATCAAAGAAAGCTCATTATCCAAGGGATTGGGAAAGGGTCTCCATTCCACATTAATGTGACGTCACTCCCCCAATAGGATAAGTTTCAATGGATTAGAATAGAGGTTTATGAAGCTTTCATATTTTAATATGTTAGTTTTAATGGCTTCTTAGCTTAATTTACAGTGAATTATCTTATTGATATTGATGTTTTGTGGCTTAATTATACTTTGAATCCTCATGGATCAACTATAGTTAACCTATACTACATTCGTCAGTCACATTTTGGCTCTAGAAGGAGGGCAGTACTGATCAAATTTAATGAATTTTTCTCTCGAATTCCATTTTTTTGGTTTTGCAAATACAACAATGCTTTTGGAGAGTACAATGACACCTTTGTCAAGTGTTTCCATACAACAACGCCCTTTTCTATAGATACAACAACACTTAATTAAATCACTGAAACCTATTAAAAATTGTGACGCTAATAATTTTTGCAGGTGTCAAATATTTGCAAACAGTGATGCCACCCAAAATAGTGATGCCATTATCGCCTCTATTTTATTGCAAAGCGACACATTTTTTCACCAAAGAGATGCTTTTCTAAATTATGGTGATGCCTTTGTGAACAACGGTTCTTTTTACTAGTAAGCAAAAATAGTGACTTAAATTATGACATGTGCTTTAAAGTTTTATTGTATCTACTCTTTAACATATCACTGACTTCTGGCTTTTGTTTTTTTAGGCTAACTAGTTTTACAGGTTTGGACAATGAAATTTGAAGTGAAGGAGCATATCATTGTTTCATTATATAATTATAACATATTTCAACACTTATGGGGAAATTATAACCCATTTATGATTCTTTATTTCACATTTTAGTACCAACTAGATTTTCTTTTGGGTTTAAAATGAACATTCAAATTGGTTAAAACTAAACCCTCACATCATTATGCTTGTCAGTTTAAAATTGAACAAAGAAATATACATACTTCATTTGGTGCTTAAAATTAAATCATCATGTTTTTGAAGGTCAAAATGAACATGTGTCTGATTTTCTTGTGTATGCTTGTTGTGTGTATCCTCTCCCCTTGTGTTTCATGTGATCTTGGGTGAAGATAAACAAAAAAGCATACCTTTTTCTTCTTGGAAGAACCTATCATCTCCCCTTGCACCTTTTGGAAATCTTTGGTGATGAAAAGCATTTTATGCTTCAAACATGAGTTACCTTTAGAGGGTTTTCCTCCTAAATTGTGAGACAAAATGACCCAAGCGGTGCTTTCATTTCAATCTGCAATATAAATAATTGGTTGTGACTAAATTCATTAACCAACTAGTTGTAATTGTCCCATACTAATAAATGTCTCCCTTAGTATCCTTGTGATGTGTTAAAAACCTTAGATATTTCTAAGGGTTGGGAGGCCTCTTAATTGAGTAAATCACCACATGTATAGAACCAATTTATCCTAAATATGGTCATTAAAATCATTGCTTGTAGTGGCTAACCAAGTCTAATTCGGAAACATATTTTAAGGTAGTGTATTAGAATAGCACCATTCCAAGAAGTTACTTACCATGTCCAATTTTTGATTGAGGCAATAAAGCAAATAGGTAAGGGACTCTTTTGTTTGGCATATCAACATGTTACATTTCCTTGACATAGCCAATGTGTCCATTTCATCTTCATGGATTAATCATCACTTAGAGGATGATGGTAAGCCTACTAAGAAATATGTACCCACTCTACCTAGGATTCTAAATGATTGTGTGTCAGTTTAACACTTGCTTGGTTCCAAAACAATTGCAAACAAACATCAACAAGTCTTTTCAAAATTCCAAACCCTTTGGTATAAGTATGGATACCCTTTGAAAAATCCTTGATATTGATGCTTGTCCTAAGGATTTCTATCATTAGAGACTTCTAAATATTTTGGTTTACATCTCAATCCATACTTTCCAAAGTTAACCTAGGTAACTATGCCCCTAACTTCAACCTTTTTCAGTAAATGGACTTTGTGAAATTGATGATGTTTTTGACATAGACATTTAGTTTGAAACTTAAGCAAGACAAAGTGTTTGTGGAAAAAAGAAACTCATTAAGCAAGATAAGTTGACAAATTGAACCCTACATGACCATTTAGCATCCGATTACTTTGGTTGAACAACCAAACCTTACACCGACTATCATTCAACCAAACTTTGAATTAATTGAAGTAGACCAAACAAATATAATTAGTAGTTTGAGGAGCTTCACTTTTGAAACAAAGGAAACACCATTCCAATGGAGAACCACAACGTACATCTTAGACAAATAAGAGGAGCAAGTCGATATTGTGACCCGAAGGCCCATATTATCACCTCCTATGTGGCAATAAATATCATCTTTTTCGTAATCTCATGCTTCTCTAAATGACCTCTCACAAAATTAAAAAACCCCAAGAGAAGGTGTATATTCTATCACTTCAAACTTAGGTGTCATAGTCAAAATTTCATCAAGAAACATTGGTCTTTGGATTGAGTTACTCATAGGGTCTAGCATCTTTCTCACTACCTTTGTCTTGTAAAACAAAAGGTTCACTCTAGGTCAACATTGGGTGAAACATTTCATCCACCCCTTATCATCTTTCATCATTCACTTCACCAAAGTTTACAAAATTTCAAATGTGCACCAACACTTTTTGGACTTAGAAATCTATCAACCCAAACCCTAACTTAACTACTTTGTATGTGAAATGAATCCTTTTCCATGCACTTAGTTAAGTTAGTTATCATTTGTGGACTATTTTATCTTGAAAGTCACAAGTATACCTTAAAGATTCACATGTTCATTAACATCCTTTATCCAAAAATCAAACAATCAAACCTTTAAATCAAAAGTGTTGTCCCAAAATGCTTACAAATATCACTCCCCACATCATTCATCTTTTCATCTCCCATTATCACCATTGCTCCAAAATGACTTAGAGTGTCCCTTTTACCAAAATTTGAGTCAACTAGAGAGTTTAAACATTACAAATTTCAACACAACTCTCCCATAGGTGACCCACAATCTATGGTAAAGACAAGATCACAACACAAGATAATCATGGAAAAAACCAAAGTCACATTCACCTCAAGTGATCCCAATCCTCAAGAATTTGATCCAAGCAGTCAAGTTACCCCATCATAACAACCCTCATCTCCATCAAGGCCATATGAGATAGAAGACATCATGAATAACCCATTTGGACTTACTAAGGAAGAAATCATGAAGTACAAAAAAGAAAATCAAACCTTAGAAAACGTGACTCCAATTTCCCCATCTTTTGTTGCGCAATCATTGACCCAAGGCTTGACTTCATCTACCATTCAAACAACTCCATCACTAGGGAAAATCAAACACCCATTCCTAGTATTGCATCGGTATTGCTAAGGACTTTGGCCACACTCTTCCATTGGAAAGTAACACATTTGTGGGTACCCTCAACACCAATCCTTCTCAAAACACCACTTGGACACCAACATTTGGTGCTCCCTCATTCTTGAGAATCCTCTACATCAACATAAACCACTTACACTTCATGAATCCACAACAACCTCAACATATTGAGAGAACCCCTTTTCATCCATCCCCACAAGTACCACAAGTGTTCCCAACATCACGCAAGGAAGTGTGAACCAAGCATCTCAAATAGACCCAAAAGGGAAATTCAATCCCCTTACACAAATAGACCCAAAAGGGAAATTTAATCCCCTTACACAAAATCAAACTTCAACAAAATATGGGGAATCTTTATCAAATCCCTCGATGATTTCATCCATCCCATTAATTTCCCAAAACATATATGTCCCATCCATTACCAACCCAACTCAAAACAACCCCTTGGTCACAAACCCCATCAACCAAGGTAATACCTTGACCACCTCCCAAACACAAGGAAATCCCAAAAACATCAATCAAGGGAATCCTTTCAATTAATGGACTCAAGGTCCTAATGTGTCATTTCAATCACAATACCTAATGGCACCATCACCATCTTTCACCATGATCCCCCTCATCATGAAAAATCAAATGGAACCTCAAACTTACATTCCTCCAACCCAATCCACCATCTTACAAGGAATGTTAAACCAAGGGAACCCCTAACCTCTCATCAACAACTTGCAACCCACTCAAAACATCAACACCCAAGACCCATCATACATGTCCCAACAACCAACTGATCCTACATTGCAGGCACATGTCCTAGCCTTGCAACAAGCACAGCATGCATATCAACAAGCTATACAAAAATAGCAATAGCAGAAAGAAACCCTAGCAACACAACAAAATAGCAACAATAACAAGCATCCCCATCAGCACAACAACAACAACAAGCAGTCCTAGCAGCACAACAAGCAACCTTAGTAGCACAACAACAATAGCAACAACAAAAAGCAACCTTATTAGCACAACAGCAATGGAAAAAATAGCAAGCAACCTTATCAACACAACAACAAGCCCTCGTGGCACAACAACAACAGGCCCAACAACAAGCCCTAGTAGCACAACAACAACAAGTAGCAACCTTAGCAACGCGGCAACAACAACAAGCCTTACTAGCCCAACAAAAACAAGCCCTCGTGGCACAACAACAATAGGCCCAACAACAAGCCCTAGTAGCACAACAACAACAAGAAGCAACCTTAGCAACGCAGCAACAACAACAAGCCTTACTAGCCCAACAACATACCCAGCAACAACAACAGGGTTTATACTATAATCCCCAACAGAACATCATCAACCCAAACACATTAGGAACATATACGCCTCCACCGCCATCACCTTCACCATATCCTACACCACCATATAGACCATACAACACCTCACCATATCAAAATCCCACATACAATTCATCCACCTTTCCACAATATGTTCCTCCACTAAACCCACAAGATGATGTTGCATCATAACTTAAGGAGTTAACACAAGAAATGTAGGATATCTAGATGGGTAAAATGAAGAAACCCCATACACAACAAAATCTATGTCCATATCCATTTGATCGAAACATTGCAATGGTACCATTCCCTCCCAATTTTGAAATCCCCAAATTTGATAAATACTAAGGGAGAGGAAGTCCTATGAACCATGTCAAAGATTTTAACATCATGTGTATGGAGGCCACCTACAATGAGTATTATTTGATGTCCCTTTTTCGACCAAGCTTAATAGGCCCAGCCATTGACTAGTTTTCTCAATTACCTCCAAGTACAAGAAAACCTTCCAAGAAATCATTGATAGATTCATAGATTATTTATCCTTTAATCTTGACATGGACATGAGATTAGAAGAGTTATTTACTCTCAAACAAAACAAAGGAGAATCTTTCACCAATTTCTTATAATGGTGCAGACAAAGAGCTAGTAAAAGAAAATGGCCCATTCCCGATGAACAACAAGTGGAGATTATCATAGAAAATCTAGATCCAGATCTATCCTTCCACTTAAAGATATAGTGCATTACCTCTTATGACGAGCTTCTCCCTAGAGCCCTTAACATCAAGAGAGCTCTAATCTTACAGGGAAATACTCGAGCCTACAAAGATAACCACCCATCAACTAGTTCAAATGAAAATCCTTGGGTCTGGGCTAATAAAAATAATGTGATGAATGACAGCATGGTAGATGCTAAGGTAGTCCTAAGTACTCCTAGGCCAAACAATAATCAAAAATATAACGCTCAACCAACCATACAACAAGCTACACTATCACAAAAAAAAAAGATCAATAACACCAAAATACAACAAAGATGAACCACCAACAGGAACAACTATCTAAAATGCAAGTACACACAGTTATCAAAACCTATTGAAACCATCACGAAGAAATTGATAGAGTCAAACATGGTAACACTTCCCAATTTTGAAAACTACCAAGAACAACAAGATAAACCACCCTAGTACAATGAAAAATATCTTTGTGACTTTTTCAAAACATCGAATTCTATGAGACTCAAAAATGTTATCCAAGATCTTATTGAAAATGGAGATATATCTATTGAGGTATCAGTTGGCAATCAGGATCTCAATGTTAGGAATTGCATGTAGAAGATATCAACTAAATGTGGATAAAGATTAAATAGAGGAATGAAAAATACATTGAAATAATAATAGCAAGAGACAATTTTAACATGGTTCACCCAAACTCAGGCTACATCCACCAAATGAAAGTCCAATATTATTATCCAGCAAATTGAACCGATTACAACCAGTAATCCTTGCAACTCAATACCGTTGCAAATGCTACAATACAATATCAATGGAAACCCTAACCCTTAGTTGTTTTACCAAGACTTGTGTCGGTTACAAAATAGGGTTTTTTTATGTTGGCCAATAGAAAAATAAATCCCAAACCCTCGTTAAATAATTTGGGGGGAAACCGCACCGATAAAAGTGGGGAAAATTTAACCTCTAAGTATGATTAGCCTCCATATAACAACACTCAAGATATACAAGAATACTATGCTAGATCATAGGAAAGTAAACAACCTTGGAAAAGGTAAGGATTACACAAACATGCAACATAATTATTCTAATGTAGTCACTTCATGTGATAGTGTTATCACCGTCGTCGCCATGAAAGGTCCTAGTGCAAAGTGTAGAGTCACCACACAACATGGAAAAGTCACCATCCAAGGAGTCCCATCTCAATCTAGGGCACAACTTACTTTTCCAACATCAAACCCTAGCAAATATAGTCTCTTAGATCAGCTTAAGAAGACTCCTATGTAGATTTATATCCTAGAACTATTGAGGCTATTCCCCGCACATAGGGAAATCTTAGAGAAGGATTTGTCCTCATCATCCATTCCTAAGGATATGGATATATAGAATTTTCAAGCTATGGTAGGACATATCACTATCCCTCATCTTCTCACCTTCTCAGAGCAACATATACCATCACAACCATCTCATAATTGTGCTTTACACCTTGAGTTAATTATTCATAAGAACAAGGTTAAAAGAGTATTAGTAGATGGAGGTGTTGGTTTGAACATTTGCACCCTTCAGTTGATCAAGAACCTAGGATATTCAGAGGATACTATTGAGAAATCAAAGAGTACCATCATTAGAGCATATGATGATCAAGAGAAAGTATCGCAAGGCATCATTGCACTACCCACCCAAGTACAACCCGTCATTGTAGAGACTACATGCTAAGTGTTAGACCTTGATCTCCCCTACAACATCTTGCTTGGTCAACCATAGATTCATGCCCTAAAAGTTGTAGCTTCAACCTATCACTAATGTGTAAAGTTTCCTTTTGAGGATAGAGAAGTTACCATCCTATGGAGATCTTGAGCCTTTTTACTACTGCAAGAACCTTGAGGCATTTTTTTACAAAATACCCCAAATCCATAAAAATGATGAAGGGCCTACACCTTCTACCTCATTCGTTGACCCATCTACCCTAGCACCTACCTCATAAACAAAAACATCCATTGTGCAGAACATTCCCGACATCAAAGCAGTGATCCAAGATGATGGTTGTGGAAATTATAAACTACAAAAGAACACTATTTTGTTGGAATATTTACCTCTTTCTCCCAAATATCATGGGAAACCCACACCTATCAACAAAATAACTGAAATAGTAAATATGGTAGCTACTACCTTCACCAAGTGGGGGGATTAACAAAGATGTCAATGAGGAGGATGTCTCTAAACTACTATATCAAGATGAATGACTTGTCCCCATTCTTCCTATGGAAGACAACAACAAAGGATTGAAACTAATGAAGGGATGGGGGTACAACAAAAATGAGAAACTGGGACAAAATGACATCAGTTTTCTAGAACCTATCAATCTTAAGAAACGTCCAAAGAATCTCGGCCTAGGATGTAATACTAGCAAGGTTACCCTTCTTGGAAAAGGTACTTCCACTAAACAAGCTAAGGCTTCCTCTTGGTTACCAACATCGCGTGATACTACCCTAGATGACTTCCCCCTTGATGTTGCTGACCTATTTGAGAATAACTCTCTCTTCATGATATCCACAACATCCTTTTCCCTGAATGATCAACCCACTGAAATAAGCCTAGTATACCCATAACTCATTGACTAGGACCAACAAGGACCCCTAATTCTAGATTTATTCAAAAAAGATGAAGCAATCTCTGAATTCATGGGACTCTGTGAAAACTTAGCATGGATAGATCACAAAGTTGGTTTTGATATAGAACTAGACACAGGGGCATACTATAGGAGATAATTGAATCCTTCAATCACAAAATTAACAACATGCAAATATTTGAGTGAAAATCACATTGTGGCACTTTATGATCCTAAAATAGTAAAGAGAAAGGATGCATGCCCAAGGATGAGGGATTCAATCTCCCCCTTAGTGTTATGCATCCAGAAAATTCAGCAGTGCTAGCAGAGAAGGCTACCCTAGTGAACGTGGGAATAGAAGTGGCACCAAAGATCACTTTCTATGTCAAATCCTTGTTGGATGAAGAACAGAAAAACATAGCAGTGTTCCTAAAAGAGTGAAGAACCAACTTTGCATGGTCATACACAAATATTCCTGGGCTCGATCCAAAATTATTTGTGCATCCTTTAGCTATCTATCCCGAAGCCAAACCAGTGAAGCCAAAATTAAGGAAAATGCACCCTTAGATAGCACTCTTGGTGAAACTTGAGTTGCAAAAACTTCTTGATGTCGGATTTATCTAACCCATTGACTATCTTAAGTGGGTTTCCAACCTAGTACAAGTCTCCAAACCCACTCGGGGCATCAAAATATGCACGGATTTCAAATACTTGAACAAGGAATGCCTAAAGGATGATTTCCCTCTTCCTAACATCAACATCATAGTGGATTTAATAGCTAGACATGAAATGCTATCACTCATGGATGATTTTTTAGGCTATAATAAAATCATGATCACCAAGGAGAATCATCACAAACTGCATTCACTTGTCCATGGGGAACATATTGTTGGAACATGATGCCATTTGGGCTGAAGAACACAGAAGCAACCTATCAAAGAGCAATGACCCTAATCTTTCATGACATGATCCACAAAATAGTCAAAGACTATCTAGATGATATTTTGGCCAACTCAAAGAAAAGGAGTGAGCACATAGAGGTACTGGGACCCATCTTCAATAGGCTTGAAGAATATAAGGTACGGTTGAACCCAAAAAAGTGTATCTTTAGGGTTACATCAGGGAAGCTTCTTGGCTACATCATGTCACAAAGAGAGATATAAATTGATCCAACAAAAGTGAAATCCATCCTATACATGGAACCTCCACAAACATTGAAGCAGATGAGAGGGTTACAAGGAATATTGTAGTCCATTAGAAGGTTCATAGCAAAATTATCAAACAAAATCCACCCTTTCTCGCATCTTCTCCATAAAGGAATAACTTACAAGTGGGATAAGAATTGTGATAAATCTTTCCAGCAAGTCAAGGACTACTTATTGACACCTCCAGTGCTCATGCCACCAATACCAAACAAACCTTTAATCCTATATATCTCAACAACATCAACAACACTAGGTTCTCTTATAGCACAACATGATGAAAACAAAAAGGAAAGAGCCATTTATTACATCAGCAAGACCTTGGTGGGCTATGAAATGAACTATTCATCCATTGAGAAAGCATGTTTAGCAGTGGCTTTTGCTTCACAAAAGTTCAGAATCTACATGTTGTTGCATCAAATCAAATTTATTGCAAACATTGACCCATTGAAATACATGTTATCCAAAGCAACTCTCATTGGGTGAATGGCCAAATGGGTAATGATCTTGACTGAATTTGACATAGAATATGTGGATCGTAAGGAAATCAAAGGACAAGTGATCACAGACCAATTGGAGGAAGCACCTATCTATGTAGAGAACCCATCTGAATTTCCTAATGAATTAGTGTTCCTTGTCAATATAACTAATCAGTGGATAATGTATTTTGATGGATCATTTACCCAACATGGATCAAGGGTGGGTATTCTTTTTATCGCCCCTCAAGGTGATTGCATCCCAAAGTCATACCAACTATCATTTACATGTGCTAACAACATTGTGGAATACGAAGCCCTAATCATAGGTCTAAGGATACTAGTTCAATGGAAAATACAAGAGTTGAAAGGCTATGGTGACTCACAACTAGTCATCAACCAAGTCAATGATTACTACCAAACTTAGGATGATAAGCTTACTCCTTACAAGAAGATGGTAGAAAGTATTAAAGAGATTTTCATAGATATAACTTTTGAGTAGATTCCTAACATGAACAACCGAGTAGCAGATTGGATCATTGTTATATATGCCACACAACATCCTTCAATGTGAATTCTTGGTAGAACAACTTCTCATACCAACTTGTGAAATCCCTAAATCTGAATTTGTGTGTGTCATTGTTGGTCCTGGATCCCCATGGTATCATGATATATTCACCTACCTTAGCAAAGGAACCCTCCTAGCTGATATCACCTCTAACCTTTAAAAGACCTTTGTTAAGAAGGCATCCCGATTCATGATCCTAGGTGATACCCTTTATCACAAAAGCATCAAGGGGACATTACGATGATGTCTTAACTAAGATGAAGCCTTGATTTCCTTAATAGAAGTACATAATGGAATATGTGGTTCCCATTCTAGTGTTATGACTTTAGCTAAGAAACTATTGAGGATGAGGTACTACTAGCCAACCATGGAAAGAGAAGCCCATCAATACATTCAAAAGTGTGTCTAGTGTCAATAGCATGGAGATCTTATTCATGCTCCAGCTTAGGGGTTGCAACCAATGGTCACAACTTGTCCTTTCTCGCAGTGGGGGCTTTACCACATAGGAAATATTACTCCAACCTCATCTAATGGCCATAAGTTCATCATAACTGCCACTGAGTACTTTACCAAGTGGGTAGAAGCCATTTCTATGACCTACATAATGGGAAAGAAAATTGCTAAATTTATCCTGAATTACCTCATGTGTCGTTATGGTGTTTCACAATCCCTTATCTTAGACAATGGAACACCCTTCAAGAATCAGGATGTGAACTTGAACTATGTCAAAGATTCAACATCCAACACTGATTCTCTACCCTATATTACCCCCAGGGAAATGGTCAAGTTGAGGCTGCAAACAAGAACATTCTAAAAATCCTAAAGAAAATGGCCAATGAAGTTGGTCGTGACTGGAATCTATAGTAAAATCGTGCGCTATGGGCCTATCGTACTAGTATTTTCATTCCTACAAGTGTAACCCCATTCTCCTTGGTCTACAAATCAAAAGCCACCTTTCCTATCGAGGTCAAGCTTCCTTCACTATGAGTGTCATTATAAAATTTGATCAGTAATGAAGAATACAGAGTATCTCAGCTAAATGAGCTAGAATTCTTGGATGAGTGTCATCTTGATGCCTTTAATCACTTGCAAGTATACAAAAATGACTGAAATGGAGCTATAAAAAGAAGATCAAGTGTCGGTCTTTCCAGGTATGGGATCTTGTCCTAGAGCAGAATCAAAAAAATATTCCAAATCAGGATAGTAAAGGAAATTTTGATCCTAACTAGTTAGGTCCCTTTATTGTGAAGTATTCTATTTATTCCATCACCAATCCGTGTTCATTCCATGCCTTGATATTGTGAAGTATTGTATCCCCTTTAATACTACTTGGCATATTCCAAAGGTCAACTTGTCCTTCCTGTATCAAGGTAGTCTATCACATAACGCTAGGGGAAATTTGTCTTGGATTGGATCATATTCTTGTATATCTTGAGGTTATTGGAAATATCATCATAAATCCCAAAAACATTCATAAATCATTCATCAAAAAATCCAAAAACATCCAAATTCCTGTATAGCTAAAATTCAAAAATATTCAAAAAATTGTAAAGTCAAATCCAAAACATCCAAAACACATCAAAATCCCTAAAATGGTTGAAACATCAAAAATCCAAAATTGAGCCATACTAAACTATGAGTCTCTGAGCTTGAACATAGGCAAGGCCATCATTGATGTGATCCTAAGATGCCCTAGGTCAGTCCTTTAGAAGTCCATCATAATAAACTGTAAATCCATTAATTGTTCATTTCTCATCATTAATAAGTCAATTCAGTTGAACTACATGGTCTTTGCATATATAACGTAGGCAAGGCCCATCTTTGATAAGCCCCTGAGGCCCTCAGGATAGTCTTTTAGGTTAGTTTCTTGGTCAGAAATCTCATAAAAACCTAGAAAACATTTGAAAACTTAGAAAACACAAAAACATCCAAATATTACAAAATCCTTACAACATTAGAAAACTTAGAAAAACCCTAAACATCCTCAAAATATTGAAACCAAAAAAATTCATATAAACATTTAAAAAAACCAAAAACAACCTCAAAATATTTTCAAAAGCACCAAAAACATCGAAATATTCTAGAAAATCCAAAACTAGCCATCCCATTTTTCTTTCACTTGCAATAAAATTTCACCCATAATAAATCAAATCATCATCTTTAATCTTTGGTAAAACAAATAGAAAGCAAGTATCGCAAGTCGTAAAGTGAGAACCTAGTTGTCAAAATCTAAAGTCTAAATCATAGGTAAACAAGTTAGCGGAGTTTGTATCAATGGATTATCACAAACCTAATCCTAATCAACGCATCTGATAACATGTCCTAGGATGCATCCTTCCTACGATGGACATCAACATCAAAAATCACCTTAGCTAAGTTAAAATGGTAAGATATATAGATAACACTAATTGTTTATCTTTGATCTTTTCTTATGATTTATCTTATTGACCCATTTTGAGGACCTCTCGATGATGTCCCAATGATTTAGAGAGAAAGGAATGGGGCATCGATCATTATCTTTCATTTTTTGTGCTTGTGGGTATTCTTGTAAAATAATATTGGCACATACTTGCTTAGTTGTGTGTAGGGAGGTTGTTAGGAGTAGATTGTTGACTATTGTGTATGCTTTGGTCTAATATATTTTAAACTTCTAAACTACATTCCAACAAGGTTTTTGTATGTCAAGGTGTGAACAAGAACTATCCTATCTATTTACAGAGTCAAAGTCCATTACACTAGATACAATTCCATCCTAGTTATTAATACCTTGATGCATCGTGTCTATGTGTTATATCAAACATAAGGAATGACAAAAAATTCCAATCCCAAGATATAAGAAAAATCCTCATCATCATCTCTCATCACCGTATCTAATAAAGTCTTGGTGGATCAAGAACTTGTTGGAATTTTGAATCAATCTAAAAATAAATGGTAAAATCATTCATTTTATTCTTCTATCTTATTTCCACACTAACATGGTATCACGACAGTCAACAAAAACATCATCACATATCCATCCTGCATCCACAAATCAGCAGCATGCATACACATTGATCATCATAGCATTTTTCATGTTAAAATAGTTTTCATCATGTTTTACAACACATCTTTCATCAGTTTCATTGATTCTCTGCAATAGAATCAATCAAAGCAAGCTCAGTATCCAAGGGATAGGGAAAGGGTCACCATTCCACATCAATGCAACACCACTCTCCCAATAGGATAAGTTTCAATGGATTAGAATAGATTTTTATGAAGCTTTTGTATTTTAATATGTTAGTTTTAATGGCTTCTTATCTTAGTTTACATTGAATGATCTTATTGGGACTAATGTTTAGTGCCTTAATTATACTTCAAATCCTCATGGATCAAGTGTAGTTAACCTATACTACATTTGTCAATCACACCTACTCATTTAATTTTCATAAATTATTACAATTATCAATTTGAATTTAATTATCAAAATTAACTATATTTATTTCATTAACCTAACTCAAACTTATATCTTATTTCACACTATTATTCCTTACAACTTTATTAAAGATTGCATATAGCCTAATAGTCAAAGGCTTGACCAATTACCCTTCAATTGTCCTTATCCTAAGGTTACTCTTGAGAAAAGAGTTAAATTTCAAATGAAATGAAAGATCCCATGTGTCATTTCCTTCCTTGACACTTTGGTTGGAAGTCTTAAATGCTAATCTATATCTCCAATCAGTGTTGTAATTCACATGCATCCACTTCCTTAACATTTCCCCATATATCTTAATCATGTAATATAAATCTTTGAAATATGTGAAGGATATTTTTGTGGTCTCTATATATTTGTTTCCCCCCTCTTTTTTTGAATTTCCCTATTTGAAAGCTTTAGATTACAAATTGAAATTTGGACTTAAGGAATAATGAATGGACATATTGTTGATCTTAACGTACAAACTCTTACCATTTTACTATCCATCATAATTTGATTCTCCATTTTTAATTCAACAACTTATTTTGTTGGATATACATGTGAATAACTTCATTTCATCTTATACTTGAACTTTCAAGTTTGTCTGTATTTGAATTATTTGAATATAGTGAACATTTCACATATATCATGTATCGCGTCTTTTATAAATTAATATAATAAAATATTAATTAAAATGATTTTTTTTAATTTGATTTAAAATTATATAAATTTATTATATCAAAGTTATGAGTTAAGTTATTTATATTTTTAAATATGAGATATAGTTAAATAATTTCATGTTTATACATAATAAAATAAATTTATTCAAATATTTAGTTTTAAAAGAAAGTACACTTTTTTCTAAAGATTGGTTTAGGTTAATTAATTAAATGTATATAACTTAGCAATAAATTAATTTAAATTGGGAATAATAAATGTATAAACCAATAATTATATGAAAATTAATATAGGTATTTAGCATAAAATAATATGTAAATTAATGTTAAATTAGTGTAATGATCGAAATTGTATACCCTTACAATTTTCCATTATTTTTTAAGTCCAATTTAGTGTTCATCTCTCTTAGTGTGCTTTTTAGATTCATTCAAGCTTTACCTTAGTCATTTTTTTGTATAGTTCTAAGGCCATGTTTTAATGAAAAAAATCTTCAAAGAAGACTAGTATAAGCATTTAGAAGTAACCATTAATTTGAGAAATAATTAGTACATATTTTAATGGGCTATATGGACATGTGGAAAATTTATAGATTGAGATACTTAAGTGGATTTATTTAGAGCTAAATTAAATTATGAGTATAATTAATAATAAAAATAGGGTATGTACCTAGACATATATTTATTTTCCCATGTGTCATCATGTCAATGTTTGTGTTAAGAGTGAAGATCTGTGACTCTAAATTTTCTAGAATGTAACCTACAATTTAAAAAGACAAAGTGTACATGAGCTTTGTATTATGAACATAGGGGTGATTGTAAGCATGGAATACTAAGAGAAATCTTTATATAAAGTAGAATCTAGAGTTACTATTGAAGTGATGAATTTTAAGTCTTTGTTCAAGTGAATGATCTAAAGAGTTTTTTAAGTGAACGGTGTTGTTTCTATTTGAAATGCAAGCCTAGATATACACCATTTAAAAACACATGGGTTGGGTATGTTATTAATTTCAGGTTAAAAAACACAATGTGTTTTGAAACCTCCTATTTCTCACAAAAAAATCATAACTATACATATCTAGGTCTCTATTTAAAATAACATCATTTCATGAAAGTGCGTTTGGGTATGAAAAATTATAGGTTTCAAAACACACTGATTTGTAACTTGTACTTCACATGGTACCCAAAACATACCATGTTTTGTAACCTCTATTAGGAAAAGGTGTGTTGTCCACCTTGCATAATGTTATAATGTAATATTTTATTCTTATGTGGTGCACCTAGGGAATCTCTAGGGATGTGTGCATCACATGGGCTAGCATTCTTGGGGCCGCTTTATATGTTATATGGATCATTGGATTAAAGATTTAATGTGGGGTTGCACATGGGAAAAATATTTAATGTTGGAGAAACTTATTACCAAGAATCAAATGTGGGTGTTAAAAGTTTTGTAAGATCATGGTATTACTCACATGGTTTTATGTAATACCAATTGGTGGTTTTGTGTGAGCTTGTTTCTATAAAGGAAAACACAAAAATAGTTGTCTAAGGTTGGTTGATTGATTATTTTGGCTAAGGGATTGAGATCATCTCTTGTTGGAATTTGTGAGGGTTAAAGCATGGCATGGGATGTGTTGTTACATGATTTCTCACATGGAGTGCTTATAGAGGGCTTGATGTTTTAAAGGTTTCCATAGAGAACTCTAAAGATGTATTTTAACTTTTATTGTTGAATGATACATGAGTGATGGATGTTTTTTGAGGATTGGTTTTTCTCTCTTGGGGGATTTCTTAGGGTATATCTTGTCTCATCTTTTATGGTATGTTGTTTATTCTTTTACATACTGATTTTGAATACTTGTTTGCATAGATTTCTCTATTTGGGTTATGTGGTTACTATATTGGGTGGATGCATATTTCCTTTCAATTTGTACTATGGAAAATTATATCCAATTTACCTAATAACATGAATAATTGTGTTGTTGTTGTTTGAAATGCAAACCTAGATATACATAGTTAACAAAAAACATGTGGGTTAGGTATGTTTTGAATTGCAAGTTAATAAACACAATGTGTTTTGAAACACAACATGTTTTGAAACCTCTTATTTGTCACAAGATATTCATAATTATACATATCTATGTCCATTTGAAATAACATCATTTTATAACGTGTTTGGGTATGAAAAATTATAGATTTCAAAACACACTATGATTTGTAATCTACACTTCACATTGTACCTAAAACACACCGTGTTTTTTAACCTCTAGTGGAAAAGTATATCCAATTTACCGAATAATAGGAATAATGGTATTGTTGCTATTTCAAATATAGACCTAGATATACATAGTTTAAAAATGCATGGGTTGGGTACATTATGAATTATAGGTTAATAAACACAATGTGTTTTAAAACACAACACATTTTGAAACCTCCTATTTCTCATAATAATTTCATAACTATACATATCTAGGACTTCATTTTGAATTTAACATTATTTCATGATAGTGGGTTTGGGTATGAAAAATTACATGATTCAAAACACATTGTGATTTGTGACCTGCACTTCACATGGTACCCAAAACACACTGTTCTTTGTAACCTCTACTATGGAAAAGCATATCTGAATTACCCACTAAGATGAACAATGGTGTTGTTATTTGAATTACATGCCTAGATATACACAGTTTAAAAACACATGGGTTGGGTATGTTGTGAATCATAGGTTAATAAAAACAATATATTTTGAAACAAAACACATTTTGAAACCTCCTACTTCTCATAATAACTTCATAACTATACATATTTAAGTCTCCATTTCAAATAAAAAACATAATTTCATGAAGCGTGTTTGGATATGAAAAATTGTAGGCTTCAAAACACGCCATTATTTGTAACTTGCACTTCACATGGTACCAAAAATACACCATTTTTTGTAACCTCTAGTGGAAAATTATATCCAATTTACCCAAGAACAAGAGCAATGGTATTGTTTCTATTTGAAATGCAGACCTAGATATACTTAGTTAAAAACACATGGGTTGGGTATGTTATGAATTACAAGTTAATAAACACAATGTGTTTTAAAACACAACACATTTTCAAACCTCCTATTTGTCATAATATATTCATAATTATACATATCTAGGTGTCCATTTCAAATAACAACATTTCGTAACAGTGTCTTTGGGTATGAAAAATTATAAATTTCACAACACACTAATTTGTAACCTGCATTTCACATGGTACCCAAAACACACCATATTTTTTAACCTCTAATATGGAAAAGTACATATATAATTTACTCAATAATAGAAATAATTATTTTGTTTCTATTTCAAATACAGACCTAAAAATACACAATTTAAAAACAAATGGGTTGGGTATGTTGTCAATTGCAATTTAATAAAAATAGTGTGTTTTGAAACACAACTTTTTAAACCTCCTATTTGTTATAAGATATTGATTATATATATCTAGGTATCCATTTCAAATAACAACATCATTTCATGACAATATGTTTGGGTATGAAAAATTGCACGTTTTAAAAACACCATGATTTGTAACCTGCACTTCACATAGTACCCAAAACACACCATGTTTTGTAATCTTTAGTATGAAAAAGTATATCCTTATTTACCCAATAAAAAGAATAATTATGTTGTTTCTATTTCAAATGTGAATGTAGGTATCTACATAATTTAAAAAATGCATAGGTTGGGTACATTGTGAATTGAAAGTTAATAAAGACAATGTGTTTTGAAAATAAACTTTTGAAACCTCATATTTCTTGAAGGTTCAAATGCTTGATATGCATATTTGATGATTTGCATAAACCTTTATACAATAAGGAAACAATTTGAGGAATAAAATCTATAACTAAACCTTTGTAACCAAACAATCTAATATACTCCTAAGTCTGAAAAGAAGACAAAGTGTGGAAACGACTTCCAAATAATAATCTTCAAAAGAGATACAAAAAATCTTTCAAAAATTGCAATTATAGAACACAAAGATGCACATACATGAATACTAGAATAGACAATGAAGAATGAATACTATATTTTTCATGGGAAAACCCTTACGGGAAAAAATCCACAACCAAAGCAGAGATCTCTTGTATTACCATAAATCATAAATAACATACAAGTACAAAGCTACACTCTTTCAGGTGTTTTTTCTATAATGAAATTTATAGTAATTTGTTATGTTCACTTTGATCTTCACTTTCTCATTCACTATCCATCCAATGCACTACAACATTCAATACAAACTTCTCAAGCATTACCAGAAAACTGACATTCCAACTTCCATACTAGACAAACAGTCACAAACAAACTTAACGGTCACCTCAATGAATTCCTATTGGAATGTTGAACGGACATGAAACCATGTCTCTCTAAATTCTCACTGTCACCTCGGTACACCTATCATTCCATTGGAGTATCAAAGAGACATTGTAGCAACTCCTTCTAATATGGAAAATTCTTGCTGGTGAAGTCCCATCAAAATGATGAAGGGACTAATCATGTCATCCTGCCAACATCCACCTATCTCTTCGATGAAACAATCCTGCCTTCCATTGGGATATTGAAGGGACTAGCCTCAAGGTCCTACCAGTATCATATTGTCTCCTAGATATAGCTCCATCGGAATATCGAAGGAACCACATTTTAGGTCTCACCAACATCCTCATGTCTCCTCAAAAATTCCTTTCCCGCCATTCATCAAAATATCGAAGGGACTGCACAACATCTCCCTCTGACATTGACCTATCCCTCTGATGTCCCTTTTGATAGTCCATCAAAATTTTGAAGGGGTTGCAAAACAGTTCCCTCTGACATCGTAATGTCTCTTCAATGAAGTTATTGGGATGTCGAGGAGACTATCCACTAAGTCTCGCTGACATGTGCCTATCAACCTAATGAATTTGAAGCCCAAAGCTTGAAGTACTAATCAGGATGCGGAGGAGACTAGCAACTTCATCACACCAAAATTCACCTTTCAACCCAATGAACCTTCGAATGATGTTTTTTACACTAGTAAGTTTGAGACATCTTTTTTCTCAAAAAAGTCAACAAGGAAGACTAGTATAAACATTTAGAAGTAACCATTAATTTTAGAAATCATGACTACTTTTTTTAATGGGCTATATGGACATGTTAAAAATTTATATATTGGGGTACTTAAGTGGATTTATTTAGAGCTAAAGTAAATTATAATTATAATTAATGCTAAAAATAGGATATGTACCTAGACACAAATTTATTTTCCCATGTTTCATCATGCCAATGTTTATGTTAAGAGTCAATATATATGACTCTAAAGTTTCTAGAATGTAGCCTGGGATCTAAAAGCATAAAGTGTGCATGAGCTTTATATTATGAACATATGGGTGACTATAAACATGGAAAACTAAGAGAAACCTTTAGAGAGAATAGAATATAGAGTTACTATTGAATTGATGAATTTTAAGTTTTATTGAAGTAAATGATCTAAAGAATTTCTCAAGTGAATGGTGTTGTTTCTTTTTGAAATGCAGACCTAGATGTACATAATTTAAAAACGCATGGGTTGGGTACATTGTGAATTATAGACTAAAAAACACAACATTTTTTTAAAAACAAAAAAATTTGAAACCTCCTAGTTGTCACAAGAAATTTATAAATTTAAATATCTAGGTCTCTCTTTGAAATAGTAACATCATTTCATCATAATGTGTTTGGGTATAAAAAATTGCAGGAATCAAAACACATCATGATTCGTAACTTTTACTTCAAATGTTACCCAAAACACACTATGTTTTGTAACCTCTATTATGGAAATGTATATCCAATTTACCCAATAACATGAATAACTAGCTGTTGTTAGTTTGAATTGTAGACCTAGATATAGACAATTTAAAAACTCATGGGTTGGGTACATTGTGAAATACAGGTTAATAAACACTGTATTTTGAAACACATGTTTTAAAATCAAGGTAAAGGATTGGGCCTACATGAAAAAGGTATATTGGATGCCATCCAAATCAAATAAAATCCATGATTACAAGGCCCTGACTACATGTCTCAAGGCTCAAGATCCAAAAATGTTGATACAATCTTTGGGAAATCTAAGAGAACTTCTCCCAAGACCACATTAGATGTTCCCATCATTCCTCCAAACCATTTGTTTCCATCCCCATCCTCCATCATACCAACCCAAAAATATTATCCCTATCCCTCCTCCATATTATAAATCCATTTTAGGTCCCTATGTCCCACAATCCACCACCACACATCCCCCACCTACTAATCCATTTTGGGTCCTTATATCCCAAAATCCCATCCTCCATATCATCCTACTCATCCCCTCATCTACCAATCCCCTATCCCTCATCTAATATGGAAAATTATATCCAATTTACCCAATAACATGAACACTTTTGTTGTTGCTTTTTGAAATGTAGACCTATATATAAAATTTAAAAACAAATGGGTTGGGTACGTTGTGAATTATAGGTTAATAAACACAATGTGTTTTGAAATAGAAGACATTTTGAAACCTCCTATTTCTTGAAAGTTATTCATAACTATACATATGTAGGTCTCCATTTTAAATAACAACATTATTTCATGATAGTGTGTTTGGGTATGAAAAATTATAGGTTTCAAAACATGCGATGATTTGTAACCTGCACTTCACATTGTCCTAAAAACACACCATGTTTTGTAATGTCTACTATAGAAAATTATATATATTTTACCCAATAAAGTGTTCAAAATTGTGTTATTTCTATTTGAAATGTAAACCTAGATATACATAGTTTAAAAACACATGGGTTGAGTATTTTGTGAATTGCAAGTTAATAAACACAATGTGTTTTGAAATAGAACACATTTTGAAATATCCTATTTATCATAAGAAATGCATAACTATACATATGTAGGTCTGAATTTTAAATAAAATATTTTCATGATAGTGTGTTTGGGTATGAAAAATTGAAAGTTTCAAAACACACCATGATTTGTAAACTACACTTCACATGGTACCCAAAACACACATTTTTTGTAACCTCTAATGGAAAAATATATCCAATTTTCCAAATAATTGGAACAATGGTTTTGTGTTGTTTCTATTTCAAATACAAACCTAGATATATATAGTTTAAAAACACATGGGTTGGGTACATTGTGAATTACTAATTAATAAACACAATATTTTTTGAAACACAACACATTTTGAAACCCTCTATTTCTCATAATAAATTCATAACTATACATATTATGGGTCTCCATTTTAAATAACATCATTTCATGACAATGTTTTTGAATATGAAAACTTGTGGGTTTCAAAACACACCATGATTCGTAACCTACACTTCACATGATACCTAAAACACACTGTATTTTTAACCTCTAGTGGAAAAGTATATCAAATTTACCCAATGATAGGAACAATGGTGTTGTTGCTATTTGAAATGAGGACTTAGATTTACACAGTTTAAAAACACATGGGTTGGGTACGTTGTGAATTGTAGGTTAATAAACATGGTGTGTTTTGAAACACATGTTTTGAAACCTCCCATTTCTCATATTAAATTCATAACTATACATATCTAGGTCTCCATTTCAAATAACATCATTTCATGACAATGTGTTTGGGTATAAAAAATTATAGGTTTCAAAACACACCATGATTTGAACCCTGCACTTCATGTGGTACTTAAAACACACTATTTTGTAACCTCTATTGTGGAAAATTATAACAATCTACCCAATAACAGGAATAATTGTGTTGTTGCTATTTGAAATACAGACCTACATATACACAATTTAAAAACATATGGGTTGAGTATGTTGTGAATTATATAGGTTAATAAACACAACGTGTTCAGAAATAAAACACATTTTGAAATGTCCTATTTTTCATAAGAAATGCATAACTACACATATATAGGTCTCCATTTCAAATAACATCATTTCATGACAATGTATTTGGGTATTTACAAATTCTAGGTTTCAAAACACACTATGTTTTGTAACTTGCACTTCACATGGTACCCAAATTAGTGCAGGTAAAAAAGCATAATTTTTACCAGAACTTGGTGTTGATATGCTTATGGGATAAAAACATAATATTGACCATGCTAGTGCATAACACCTAGTGAAACATGCATAATTGGTGAAAAAAACTCTGATTTTCATATATTTTCTAGTGCTAAAAGCTAAGGAAATAGAGATCCATTCATAACTATACATATATAGGTCTCCATTTCAAATAACATCATTTCATGACAATGTATTTGGGTATTTAAAAATTCTAGGTTTCAAAACACACTATGTTTTGTAACTTGCACTTCACATGGTACCCAAATTAGTGCAGGTAAAAAAGCATAATTTTTACCAGAACTTGGTGTTGATATGCTTATGGGATAAAAACATAATATTGACCATGCTAGTGCATAACACCTAGTGAAACATGCATAATTGGTGAAAAAAACTCTGATTTTCATATATTTTCTAGTGCTAAAAGCTAAGGAAATAGAGATCCATTCAAAAACAAATACACACTCAAAAATTATTTACATTAATACATAGAAAGAATGATTATATAAGATTATGGTGAAATTTTTACACCCCATCTCTTAGTTACCGGGTTACTTTTACCTTCATGAGTAAATATGATGATAAATGTAAATCATGACCTTAATACGTTTAACAAGTGAATGTAATATTGAAATATGCATTAAGATGTTATTACTTTTGAAGGAATAATTATGTTTTATACTAATGAAAATATGATGAAAGAATATGTATTACAATGTGAATACCTTAATGCTTTGATGATGCAAATGGTTTAGAATGCAAATGGATTCAAGTGAATAGCTAACTACTATGGAAATGTACTAAGTTGGATGTAGGAATGGATTCAAGCCCTCAAGTAAGAGATGGGGAGTATCACTCACAAGAATAACTTGGTCTAGTAACCCTTAATGAGCCTAACTAAGCATACACACACTCACATCCTAGATTGGTTTAGTTGAGTCAATAGATTGGGAAAAGGTAAGCAACCTTTAGTCTTGTTGAGGTTATGATCTTGTTCTATGAATGTTCCTATTTGGGGTTGTGTGATTAAGTCTTTATGTCAAGTGAAATTTCTTCTCTATGTGTTCATATGTATGTGTTAATTGATGAATTATATACACTTCATATATAAATTTCAATTAATAAATATATGAGTATGTGTGTATAGTTACATTAATGTAAATGTATATACATACATATTAATATAATTATATATGTATATATAAATATGATTATTTTAACATATTTTTATATTCATTATATGAATGGCAATTAAAGAATGTTGCATTCGCATAATTTAAATGATCATTATACAACAAAATATATATGTACTCTTATCTTTGACAGGAAATTGTATATATTACATGAACATATATATAATTATTGAAAAACAATTATCATATAAATACTATTATATTCATTTGCATTGCCATATAAGTTTATATTAAAATGCATATTTTAAAATATAAATAAGATAGTCTATATATATATAAGAGTTTAAAAACAGAAAGTTAGAGGTTTAAAAGCCATGTGCAAAGCATGAGAGACTAACTATTAAACAATGCCTAAATGGTGAATGTTATGTGCTAAGGAAATAATGATGAATGTAGTGACTAAAGTGCATAAGTTTTGAAAATAGTTAAAGCACACTGAATATAAGATAGTGCATTGTATTAGCTTGGCATTTTAACATTAAGCATTGTTCATATATATTTGAAGGCAGCGCATTATGTATAGTGTGTGGAAGTAAATATAAGCCAAGTTTAAAGGCTGCATACTCAACGTATAAGACTTATTCAATGATTTGTGAATGCTACGTGGAGATTAAGACATGAGAATAACCTTTGGTGACTTGGTCTTCAATTGGTTTAAGCAAAGTTAAGAGGCACATAGGAATAAAAGGTTGTTGTGTAGACTTTACAAAAGGAAGTAAATATATTTTTTAAGCATTAAAGAAGAATTCAAACTATGCTTTCTCATGAGGTGCCAACTTGTGAAATGTGGCGCCAATATGGAGGAGAATGTAATGCATAAGAAGTCTGTGAGCTGCGCATAAACTTGATAAAGCAATATTTCAACATTGAGACTTAGTCAAGAGTAAACTTGGTAGCAGTATGAAAAGGAATTTGATTTAGGAAACTTGCTAATAAGGTTGATGTTCATTTGACTTAGTAAAAGATTCTTGTTGTCCCTTATAACAAAGTTGACTCGGTCATTTGAATGGTGAGGACTGTTATGTGTTACAAACTTGTAAGTTAGAGTGATGAGTCATTGCATGAGGATAGAAAGGTGGAAGAAACATTAACTTATTTGTAGCCTTTGGTTGCTCACAATTTAGTATATAAATAGAGGTGCTCATTCTACCAATTGCTACACTTTTCAATGTGATTATCTTGATGTTACTTTGCTATGATTTTTGAGTTAGTAAGTTGAGAGCTTGTGAATTTGAGAGTTGTATTGCTATTTCATATTTGTGATTGTTGAGAGAATTAGTGAGAAGCTAGAAGTGGGAAATTAAGTTGATTTTGAAGGAAGTATCAAGCAAGCTTGAGGAATAGAGCTAGGAAGGGAGTTAAATCAGTTGGAGCATTATACAAGCATGCTAAATTTCCATACCTTTGCCATTTAAGTTGGAAAGATTAAATAGTTATGTTTACTATGTTGGAAAGGAATGGTGTGTTGTGATACTTGTACATACTTGTATGTTTCTTGGTTGTTTATTATGTTGGAGAAACCTATCATATTGGTTATACTTAAATAGATGTGTATGTACCCTATGTATGGGAGTTTGTATGAATGAAATGTATTTATACTATACATAGTATGTCTATACTTGATTGATTACAAGTGTATCTCCTTAAAAGTAGGAAGAGAGTCTTATCCTTAGGGTTAGGGTATAAACTTGATGGTTATATCAATATTCAACAATAGGATTGATAAAATGTATTATATAATTATGTTATTTTGATTAAGGATCTATTCCTATTCACGAAATTCAAGAGGACACATATTCTAGAAATGCAAAGCCATATTGAGAAGAGGCCTTGAAGGTGCAAAAGCACAAACCCTTCTCAGGTTAATGTCCTCTAGATTATATTCAAATATAGTGAATATTGTAAACATGAGAATATTTTATGTATATGGAAAGAGAGGTTTTGTAATTTTTTTATGAACACTTGATCTTTAGATCACTTTCAATTGAAACCCTAGGATGAGAATAATCTATCTAGTTGGGTTGTTTATTTGATCATTGATTGAAGCAAATAGGTTGGGATTAACCTATATGAACTAATTGATCATTTGATTGTTGTTTATATTTTTTATTAAGGTCATTTATTGTTGAAGTTTATAATTTTGATTGAAGAGATTTTGATGGGATTCATTTATTGTTGAGATATACTCTTGAATGGAGACATTTATTGTTGATATTATACTTTTTTAAATAGAGTCATTTGATGTTGTGACATTATGAATACCATATGATTGATTAGGTTATTCTTGAGGTTGGGATAATCCATGGGAAAGGGGATAACCTATATATTTTAAGATACTTGGTTGTAATTCATTTTTATTATGAGTTGTTAGTGGGTTATTCCTAGGGTTAGTCTAATCCATGGGAAAGGGGGTAACCTAGATATAGAGTATGAATGGTCATAAAACCAAATCAAGCTAGGAAGGTGGGTGAGTGCATGATGTCCACTCTAAATTATGGGTGATGAATACTTTGGCCAAAGTAGTGTAAATAGCCATTGTTTACACTATCAATTCACTATGATCTAGGTTTACATACTAGACAGGGATATTCATACATGTAGGTTGTAGCCATTGTATGTTAGCTCTAGACATGTAGGACACACAACACCAAGCTCAAAAAAGGCTATGGTTATGAGGTTACCAAACCAATCTCTTTATCAAAGGGTAGGTCCATCTTACCAGTTTGGTAGATGTACAAGGGACCATAGTAAGTCCATGGATGGCAAAAAAGCACTTGAGTGATGCTTCTCCTCACACAGCTGGCAGCCAAGATTTAAGGAGGATATTTTGGACCATTTGTACTTTCTATAATTAGTAAGCTTGTTGAAGCTATGCATGTAAACTTGTATCCATTTCTATGGAAATTGTTAATGTGAAATGTCGCATTGAAATTATGTATCATCAAATACTTATATTAATTAAAGGAATTATTTTGTAGGAAATGAGAAAGTTTGAAATATATTTTAAATGTGTATTTATTATTCAAAGGAAAATAATTTTTTTATTGCTCTTAAAGGTTGGATGCATAAACTATTCACTTGTGGGTAAAACATAGAAAAATTATTGTGTAAAATAATGGGCATGTTACAGAAATTTTAAAATATCATTGTGCAAATCCCCAAGCTTGTCCTTTAGACCAACCATGGCCACTATACCATAAGAAAAATCCTCAAATTTTCCCATTTTTATTAGTAGTGAAAGTGAAAGGAACCTATAACTATCCCAAACAAACATACACCTAGAAAAAAAGTAGATAGACATATTGTTGCATTCACCTTTTGCAAGGCTACATCTCCTCATTATTTTTGAGCTTGTGTTATCATGCATCAATAACTTGGATCTTTCAAGGTAGTGTCCCACCCTATTATAATCAAGGATAAATGCCTCAAACCCTACTATAGGAAAGTATTGGGGTAAAGCCATTGCAAACACCAATAAATAACAAAATAGATTTCTAGTATATAATGAGGGTTAAGGTCTTAATGAATATCTTGAACCATTTGGTGGTAAAGCATTAGAAAAATATCTATTCTCTATTTTAGTGTTTCCACCTCCACGGACAGCCAAGATAGCAACAATAGAGAAAAGTATGATAAAAAAAGGAAAGGTAGTAAAGAACACAATAAATACTAAAAAATAGTAATGTGTTACTCAACCAAATCATAGAGGAGAGGAGTGAAAATTCTTACCACTTCCACCAATATGCCACTAGCTAATGGAGGAGAAAAAGAGAGGACTCAAGCCCCTGCTACAATGGTGTAGTTCCACACTTCTTCTACAGAGTTGATGGAGTGTTGTTATTGTTGCTATGGAGTGCCAAAGTGTTGCTTGGGCATAATGGATGATAAGAAAATGCTAAGAGATATTTCTAGAGCTTGTGAAGAAGATGAAATGCATGAAAAAAGAGTGTTTTTGAACATGGGATGAGAAAAACGACCATATTCGAGGTGCTTGGTCAAAGAGGGGCATTGCAAACTAACCCCAATGGGAAGTGTAATGTCTATGCCAGCTTTAGATGTAGGAATTTGTCAGGGACATAAGCGCACCATGCGGACATCTACGCGTTGTGCAAGCATCCCTAACAGTTATTCTTCTATTGACATGAAAGATAGATGCCAAGTGGAACGAAAGCAGCGAGCTGATGTGTATTTTTCACCTTCGGATTTGGTTTTCTAAGGTGAGGAAGTGTAAAAGGGGAATTTGTGTAAGGGGTGCAAATTCACGCCTATACAAAACTGTAAACCTAGATATATACATTTTAAAAACACATAGGTTGGGTATGTTGTGAATTGTAGGTTAATAAACATAGTGTGTTTTGAAACACTACATGTTTTGAATCCAAGTCAAAGAAATTCCATGATCACAAGGCCTTCACTACATGTCTCAAGGCTCACAATACAAAAATATTGGTACAATCTTTATGAAATTTGAGAAAATTTCTTTGACAACCACAATAGGTGTTTCCCATCATTTTTCCAAACCATTTTCACCATCCCCCCTCCTCCATCATACCAACCCAAAAAAATATCCTTATCCCCCATCCATCCTACAAATCCATTTTAGGTCCCTATGTCCCATAATCCAACATCACGTATCCCCCACCTACTAAGTCCATTTTGGGTCAGTATATCCTAAAATTCCATCCTCCATCTCATCCTATCAATCCCATACCTCGCTCACCCATGCTAAACACTCCTCTTATAATTCCTAACCAGGATTAACAAAAGTACACTTGTATGAATATCATCCAACATCCTCCCTCCATACACCCCATCCATGCCCCTACATCTATCACTCCATTCATATTCGCTTCATATCATCCATCTGCTTCCACCCATACCATTTCTAGTAGAAGAAAATTGGATCCTAATAAAAAAATGCATGCTCCTACATCTAATGTACCATGTGTGATGTTGGAGCATCCAAGTGAAGAGAAATCCTCGTCAATAAAAAAAAAAGAGGGAATTTTATTTTATTTTCCTAAGGTTTGGTAGGTGATTTATTTAATAGGTTAATTTGTAGTGATAGACTAAAATAAATATTAAATAAATTTCCATTTATTATTTTATTACAAATTTTGGGATTGGAGATAATTTAGGAGAGAATATTTTGAATTTGTCAATTTCAAAAAATAGAAAAATGGACTTGGGCATGGTTTTGGAGGGAGTTATAAGTTTTAATGATGCATTTAAAAATTTCCTAAAATTATGTTTGCAAAAGTGGGTGCTAAAGGTGAGTTGGCAGGAGTTACAATGGAAACTGTCCTAAAATCTAGGAATGGACTCCAATTTTGGCAATTTTGGTGTGAGTGGGTTAATGAATGCATTTTTAATATTATTGAAGGATTTTGGAATTCATTTTTGGAGGTTTCTTCCCAACTTGGTCGTGGTTTTTTGTTGGAGAAGCTTTGGGGGCCTATTTTTGAAGATTACATGCAATTTGGGGTATGTTTTGGTAGCCATTCTTGGCTAGAATTTGAAGGTTATTGTTGCAGATGTAGTTCCTTCTTGGGAGGGTTGTGGAAATTATTCTTGTAGGTCTATTGAAGGTTTCAATATGTTTGTGCAGCAGAACATTGATGTGTGAATCCATGGTTTATCGCAGCAGAGGTTTCCATTGAAGGTTGCAAGTTACAGGAGCTAGAATTTGGTTTAAAAAGTTGGATTGAAGGAGACCATTTTTTTGGTTGATATTTTTTGTTATAATTCAGTTTTATATCATTTTTAAAATGTATTTCGTTAGCTCACATGGCTGAAAACCATTGTAATTTCATATTTTCTTTGTTATTATACAATTTTTGGAGGGTTTGAATGGAAACATGAGATCTTATTTGTAGATTTTTGGTGTTAATTTAAACAATTTCTGAGTCAAATTTTTAGATTATTGGTATTTTTTATTGAGTTTTTAACTCCCTTCATTAGTGGTATCAGAGCGGGAGTTCCTAAGTGTGCAAGAAGAGCATCGAATGTGAGGCATTTTGTACCAGGACTTGTGGTTTGTGTGATTTGTGTGTAGATAGATCGTCAGATGTGAGGCAATTTATATCAGAGAGGATGGGATGGGTCATGAGGACACCCATAATAATTTTGTTTTGGGAAAATTATTGTGAAGAAGTAGAAATTTTGAATTATTGTGAAAAGTTTCAAAAGCTCTAGGTTGAAGTAGATGTATTTGAAAAGATGATTAAGGAGAAAGTGGGAATACGAGAAGAGAGATATGGGAAGAATAATGTTTTGTTGAAAGAGGATAGTGAAAATAAAATAAGCATAAAGGAATGATGGAGAAAGAAAGAAGAGAAAATGGTCACTGCAGATCATAAATTTAATGGTAATTTTTTAAATCTTTTGTGTTATTTGAAAAAAAATTGTTTGCGGGATTTAGCAAGGACAAGGAAAATGGTGAAAAGAAGAAGGATATTTTAGCAAAAAAAGAGGTATTATTTAATTATGTTAGTAAAATTTACATGCAAAAGAGGTAGATGAAGTTTTAGCAATTCAAAGAATGGATTTTGATAGTCTTAGATTTGACAAAGGGAATGATGAAGAAGAAGATAGTCTCCTATTGAAAGAGGAGATAAGAAAATTAGAAAAAATATTTCAAGAATAAATTATAGAAGAAGATGATGAAAAGAAAGAGGTTGTAGATAATACATGCCTCTTTGAAGGATAAAATTTTGTAGCAATGAGCAAAGGGAAGAAAATAGAGGTAATTGTTGGTTTATCAAATTTTGTCAATGTTGCTAATGAAGCTAGTTTTTGTGAGGGTGAAATGGTAAAAGGAAGTGAAGAAAGAGAGATGGTAAGGTGCAACAATAATAGGTTACAAGATTCAATACAATAAGGTATTATGACTTTTGTTGACATAGAAGAAGAGGGTGAAGGAGAAATAGGTGAGGAAAATATGTCGATAGAATTCATTGATTTCTATAAATTTGTTAATGTTGATTTGAGTGCAAGTGTTGAGAATGATCAAGTGGGATGGAAAGATGAACCATGGTATAGCAAGGTGAAGAAGAAGAAATAGGTGGATAAGGAAGAAATATGGATTAAGAACCAACACATGATCTATAAATTTTTATGAGTTCAACTCATGAAATATTTTAAATTACCTTGGGTGTTTGATGCAAGAGCATCCAGGTGAAGGGAAATCCTCATCAATAAAAAAAGAGGGAATTTTATTTTATTTTCCTAAGGTTTGGTAGGTGATTTATTTAATAGGTTAATTTTTAAGGATAGACTAAAATAAATATTAAATAATTTCCATTAATTATTTTGTTGCAAATTTTGGGAGTGGAGATAATTTAGGAGGGAATATTTGGAATTTGTCAATTTCAAAAATTAACAAAAATGGACTTGGGCATGGTTTTGGAGGGATCTATAAGTTTTAATTATGCATTTAAAATTTTCATAAAATTATGTATGCAAAAGTGGGTGCTCAAGGTGAGTTGGTAGGAGTTACAATGGAAATTGCCCTAAAATCTAGGAATGGACTCCAATTTTGGCAATTTTGGTGGGAATGGGTTAGTGAATGCACTTTTAATATTACAGAAGGTTTTTTTCATTCATTTTTGGAGGTTTCTTCCCAACTTGGTCATGGATTTTTTTTGGACAAGCTTTGGGGGGATGTCTTTGAAGATTACATGCAGTTTGGGGTAATTTTGGTAGCCATTCTTGGCTAGAATTTGAAGGTTGTTGTTGTAGGTGTAGTTCCTTCTTGGGAGGGTTGTGTAAATTGTTCTTGTAGGTCTATTGAAGTTTTGAATATGTTTTTGCAACAGAAAATTTATGTGTGAATCCATGGTTTATCGCAGTAAAGGTTTCCATTGAAGGTTGCAAGTTGTAGGAGCTAGAATTTGGTAAAAAGAGTTGGATTGAAGGAGACCATTTTTTTGGTTGATATTTGTTGTTATAATTCAGTTTTATATCAGTTTTAAAATTTATTTCATTAGCTCACATGGCTGAAAACCATTGTAATTTCATATTATCTTTGTTCTTATACAATTTTTGGAGGGTTTGAATGGCAAACATGAGATCTTATTTGCAGATTTTTGGTGTTAATTTAAACAATTTTTGGGTCAAATTTTTAGAATATTAGAATTTTTTATTTAGGTTTGAAATCCCTTCATTAATGATGCATGACACTTGAATCCACATATCATAATACACCATATCACCTATCATCCATCGTCATTACATTAATCCATTAGGTTCATTTTAGGCTAATATATATTTACTAATCTAACCATATTTCATCCACCATAATCCTTTCATTATCCATGCATATTTTCATCCTAATAAATACATATCTCCCATCCCATTAACTTTCCATATCCCCATCCTTATATCCCTATCCACCATCTATGCTTCATCCTACAACCTCATCCACTCATCCTATAATCCCTTGTCATTGGTACCTAGCTATAGGCTACTGCCCCATGCATCTAATTCCATCTATCTAATTATTCCATCACTCCTTGTAATCTAAAATTGCAATAAAATAATAAGCCATGAAATCCAATTTTACAATCTACACAAAATCATCCAATAACATTATGGTCTTGTTCCTAGCCTTGTTACAAGCATTGATCCAATACCAATATCCATCATCACTGAGATGTATCCTTCCCAATCCATGTGTTGTTAGTATATATCATTCTTATATCAATACCACCCAATAATAATCATCATGATGTATACTTCCCAATCCTTTTGTTTCTTTGGAATATATCCTTCTAACATCAACAAAATTCCATCCATCATCAATCAATCCATCACCAAATTTATTTTAAAACCTTGATTTTAAGTTTGGTAAAAAAATATCTAGAAGGGTAGTCAAAGATGAGTTTTTCAAAATTAGAATTGTGACAATTCCAATTATTTGATTAATTAGTTGATTTTTCCAAAATGATAATTGTAATACAATATTGAAACTCAATGAAAGATATTGCTTGTTCTTCATTGTCATCTTCTTCATTTACAACTACATGTTTGAAGACCTCATTTGATACATTTAGGTAGACAAATATTCTACTAATCTCTACAAATGGAAGTTGTAAAATCACACAACTTGTTTTTTGGGCTCCAATATCCCTTTATATTATTGTTTATGTGAGGAGCTTCTTATAAGCTTTTGCATCTAAATCATCTGGATTTTCAATTTTTGCAAGACACATTAACATCTAGTGGTATATTTTAGAGCTCTTTTCTACTTTCCTTACATACTTTGAAATATATTTAATTACAAAAAATTTTGACAAAATAGGTTTCCAATCAATATTTTCTCTCCACAATTGAAGTATGTATTGATTGTGTGAGTTAATTTTGTCATCATTTCTTAATGGTGCAATTTTTTTCACTATGTACTATATCTTCATATACTTTTGATCACTCAAAATTTAATGGCCATGGAGAATTACACCTTATTGTCATTTGAGTAACAAAATTATTATAAATTTAGTAAATTGAGTAAAAAAAATGAAAATTAGGGCCAATAAAATTAATTAAAAAATGGAAAAAAAGTATAAAAAATATCCTCAACAAACTTTAGTATAATACACATCTTTCCCCAAAAAAAATTAAAAAATACTTTTATTAGATCAAATTGTGCTTGTCATATACGTGGATGTTATGTTCCTAATTAAGTGACTTTTAAAAAGTAATTTGTGTACACACCTATAAAAAAATTAATTTATATCATATAGGTATTAAAGTAATTAAACATTTGAAACCTAGACTCAAAATTCTATATTTCATATTACTAAAGAATTTAAAAATTGTGTAAGTGCTTCAAATTTTTAGTCCAACTGTGACAAACTTTAACTTTCAAGAAAAATACTTTCACTATTTGGCCAAAAAGTGGACCCAACTTCTTGCACTTATGCTATCAGTATGGGGATAATTATCAAGGAGGATATAAGGAGGCTTCTAGGAAGGATACAAATTAAGAGGAAGGGCTAGATGAGAAAGAGTAAGAGCAAATTTAACTTTCTATAACTATGGAAAAAAATGTCATATCTTAGTGAATGTAGAAAGACAATCCAATCAATTATGGTTTTTATGGGGATAAAGAATATTATTAATTCTATTTCCCTAAATCTACTCAATTATACAAGAATGGGTAGATAGGTGGAACTAAGATAAAGGAATTATCTAGTCCAAATGTACTAAAAGGAGTGAAGCATTTAACCAAAATCTTGAAGTAAAGAGAGAAAAATGTTGCAAGATATCATAAGGACATAGATAATGATAACAATTATTTAAATATGAAGATTTTATCTAGTAAAAGGATGTTACAATGATAAATTAGTAGGAATATATGATAATACCCTAATAAGAAGAAATTAAAGGAGATAAGAGAGAACTAGAAGCAAGAGTGGTGGTGGCCACTCAAAGGGGAACACATGTGATTTGTGGATTCAAAGGAATAAAATAAAGGAACATGTCCATGTAAGAAAATAAATGATTAAATAGTCAAAAAATCGAGAGTTAATTGAAGAGGAGCATAGTAAAGAAGAAGAAAGATGGTCCTATATTAGAGGAGTCGAGGAGTTAAAATATATGGTAACCCTAATTAGTAGACAATAATTATTATATGAATTAAGATAATTTTACAAACATTGGAATGTGTAAGATATTCATTAACTCCTCCAAATTTTATTTTATTTTTATCTAAGAGATCTTGTAAATTATGATTACCTAAACTAAACATTTCAACCACTAATGTCCACCAACATGGTGATAGTTACATTTTTTTTCTTAGTATACTATTTAGGGAGTAATTGGATAGTATCTAATGGATGAATTTGAGGGAGAGTGATTAAATTTTCACTCAATAATGTTTGAATAAATTTTTCCATAGATGAATATCAAGTTAAATGAACTCCCTATGTATTGATGTTTTAAACAAAGGACACGAAAAAGCATTATGCACTTGATTCACATTTTCCTTCTTGTTACTACTTTTAAAAATTTGTTTGAATTTCAAAAATTAGATTTGTAAGAAGAATTTTTATTTAAAGAAACATATTTAAATTCATTGCATACAAATAGTTATAATTCTATAGTTTTGACATGATCACATAAATCTATAAAAGAAAAAACGATACTAAAATACAATTTCTTGTATTAAATTAATAAGACCATTGATTTAAAGGTATTTTAAATATTTGAATCATGAAAAGGTATAATCAAATTAGATCATATTTATTGAAACCTCATGATGTAATCAATGATGTGTTCATTAAATCCTTGAGAACACTAAATAAATTAGCTATAATTTCTCTAGGGCACATATTTTTTATTATAGGAAAAACAGGTTTTGAAGGGGCCCCAAAACCTTGTACAAAAAAGATCACTTATTTTAAATATAATAAAAAAAAAATAAGAAGCCAACCATCAGCAAAAAACAAGTGAAAAACTAGCCAAAACATAAGACATAATTAGTAGGCAATTATAGAATTTTCAGAATATTAGCTACTTCAAGATCACAAGCAATGATCTTGTGCATATCCATCACCTCAACTACCTCCTTATCAAGAACCCCAAAGTTATTTTTAGTCTTGTTGTGTGTGTGGGTCTAGGGGCCCTTATTATTCTCTCCATGTCCATGTGTTTGGGAGATCAACCAAACCAACAACTTCTTTCAGTGCACATGAAGAGTCACCTTTCCACAATCTATCCTTTTCATTTAGAAATTGAAGACCCTTAGCATTATTGTAGAGAGAAGACCAACTAACTTTGACCATAGTTTCCAAATTCTCATAGGCCTTAGTCATTTTTTCTTCCAAGGTCGAGACTCTATACTCAAATTCTCTCTTCATTTTTAGTATCTCATCAGTAATCATCTTCAAAACATCAAACAATTGATTAACCCGATCCAGAATTGAAGACTCATGAGAATTAGTATTAACATCAACATTATTAATTAGGGATCGAACCTTAACATTGGTAAGGTTCAACTCATTGAACAACCATTTGAAGATTCCAAAGAAGATGATCAAGCCATCCTTCTCCATGCCCAACACATTAGATAAATTTTCATGGTTGCAATTGAAGATGTCCTGTTGGTAATCAGGATTGCACCCTTAGCCAAGTTAGACTTGCCTATCCTATTGCAAAATGGAAACTCTCTCATATTTGTGGGTAAATTTGTAGGTGAGAGTGAATCTCTAGAGTGGGTCGGTTCCCCCAGTAAAACACCTAATCTACTAGACCTTCAGGGAAAAGGGGTAGGAGGAAAAACTAAAAACAAAGATCCTAAACTAAGGGGATTCACCAACAATGTGAAGATTCTGACAATTTTTTCACTCACAACAATACCTCTAAAACCCTAATTCTCATAATCCCACCCTAAACACATAATCCAAAAGTAATTTTCATAGAGGTTAATCAAACATAACAGATAATGAAACTTGAATCACATGAAATCCTTGCAAGAAAACTTACAATAACAAGACATAAATAGGATTCTGCATTTGAATCACAGTTAACATCATATTGTGATTGTAAATTTGACACAAGAAGATGAGAGAGGAAACCCTATTGTTTTATTGAACTGAATGAGTGACAATTTCATAATCTGGGTATAAGAACAAGTTTACAAAACTCTTTGAGTGAATAGGAGAGCAAGAAACCATCAATCTGAACTAAGATATATCATAATTTTCTCCAACTTATAGCCTCCAAGTGTCATAATAGTGAAAATGGCCAAAAATCAACTTCACTGCATCTCTGAATAGCAACTTTTCCCATTTTTGAGCTCAAGGGAAAATCCTAAAAAATAGTGTCATAAATTGCTCCAAACAACATCCAAAAGATAGAAACTTTCCACCTCTAAAGGGTTGATCCAAAAAACCCACAAAATAAAGTACAAACAGCTGGGAACTAAAAATGGAAAGTTTAGTTTGCCTCCTTTTCTCCAAATTTTCCCAAGTGAACTCAACTCAAAATGGAAATTTTTAGTGAGGACTCAAGTACATCAACTACATTTAAACAATAATATCTATATTAAGGTAATTTATAGAAACATTACCTTAATTCTATTTTACAACACTTGCAATTTCATAAAACAAAAATAGAAGCCCCCCTTTGTTACATCTGATTTTTGTAGTTTCAATTCAAATATTCTATTTTTTGCAATTTTGGATCAATACTTAATGCTTTGCAAAAATCAAAATATTTAAAACAAGGCACCTATATACTTGATTTTTCTATTAAAAATCATAAAAAATTCAGGCATCCCTCACATATGGTGATTCAAAGCTCCAAGGGAAACCTAAAATGTTCAAGACTTGGGAAAAATTTCAAAAGACCTAAGGTCATTGTCTTGATTTTTAAGCAATGTATAAAATGTTTCCCAAGGTTTAGCAAGGCTCATCTAAAATGAACAAGGCCAAGGCATATATGATTTTCTCCTAAAATCAAAAGGCAATGTGAATATAGTTTGATTTTCTTCAAAAATCAAAAAAGACTAAGGAAAAGGCTTCAACCTAGGCATTATGGGCACAAGGCATTACTAAAGCATTTCAAATTTTAAAATAATGTGATAAAAAACACATTCAACTTAGGGCATGGAGGAAACCCTAGCATCAAAACCAAAGTGAATCCCCAAATTTTCTCATCATTTTCACTTGGCTGATTTTTGGAGAAGGCTCTGCATTTGGCCACCATGGAAGTTAGGGTTTGAGGTTGGAACTTCACCATTCAAGTTGCTTTCTCTGCCATTCTTGTTAAATCCTCTCCTGAATTCAATGGTATGATATTTTCTATCATTTTGATGTGTTTTGACTCCATTTTGAAGGAGAAATCGGGCCTCTAGGCCATAGCCATAACTAGTTTTTAATATATTTTATGTGCTTTTTGTTTTTCTTGTTATTTCATTGCTTCATTGGCTACCATGCGAGGGCTTTGTTCGAGCTTTTTGAAAGCTTGGTTGTGGGTTCAAACTAGTTTTCTCCATTTTTAGACTTGGGTAAGCTTCATTTCTTTTTTACATTGTGCATTTCCCTCTTTAAAAGGCTCGATTTGAGCTCATTTCAAAAACATAAGTGAAGAATGAATGATTTTTCTGAGTTTGGCCATTGTATAGGCCATGACCTCACCATGTGCATTCTCTTCTTTCTATAAAAACAATCCTCTTTAGGCTCGACCCATGATGTGAAATGATATGAATTTCAAATGAAGGGACTTCTTGTATTTATGCTTACTATTTCTTGGGTTTTAAAAACCCATCACATGGTTGCGGCCATTAGCTTCAATGTTTTCATTTTCTAAGAGTTTCATTGTTGGTATAAGCTCAAACCCTTGTTATTTCTTTTTCATTTTCATTTTTAGGAAAAACCCTAAGTGGGTTTTCTCATTTGTGAAGAAAAAAACTCTCTCAAGTCGTAGCCATGAAAGTCCAACTGGGTTTCTTTGCATTGCGTATTTCTTGTATAAACTTGGGCTACCTCACTACTTCTACATTTGAAATCTTTACAGCATAAACCTATATGGGTTCCTTCTTATTTCTATCAAAACACAAGATGGGTACCACTGCATTTGCCTCCATTCTATGCAAAAAGGACTCTTTTCTTTTACTTCACATACAGATGCATTGTATGAGTCATGGTGAATTGTTTCATTCCATAATTGTTCATTACCTTCATTGTCTACTTTCAAATAGCATGATGCATCAATAGACAATAAAAATTTCATTATTGTTTATTGTATTACACCTACATTCTAAAACATGTATGAGGCATTATTTCTCTTCACCATATAGAGACATCAAACAATCAACTACAAAACCCCCCACTATGGCATTGGTTCACTATTTCTAAAATGAAAAATGATCTTATTTTCATGTATATGTCACTGTAGCTTTGCTTGTTTACTCTCAGATTGCAAGTTTTACTTCACTCATAAACTTTTCTTAATGAAGCAAGCTGACATGTTGTTCTAGTGACATTTGTATTCTCTCCTTTCAATGCATATGTTGTTAGCAATTACTTGCTTTCCATTTTGCTTGAAGTGCATAAACACAATGAAGCTCAACTTTATTTGATACTTTTCAGTTGTTTATCAAACAAACATGATCACTTATACCCTTCATGCAATTTCTCATTCACTGTTTTAATATGGCTACCATGATATTTGCACACACTTGCTTTATGAAACACACGAAAAAAAAAAAAACTCTATTTACTCCCAGATGCATTGCATATTGATTCCTTTATTTCATTTACTTACTTTACAAGTTTTCATTCAGCCACCATGATGCCTCTATTGGTCACTTGCTTCCTATTGGCATTCACTTTAAGTACTTGAATGTTTCAGAAAATGCACTTCAAATTTCATTTTTACCACAGTTTCATGTGGCAATGCAATGAGATAGTCTTTATATCTGTAGCATCAATCATATTGAAACCAGCCTTAAGTTTCTTTGCAATCTATTGACATTAGTGATGTTTTTCAAGTTACATTCATCTCAAACACTTAGTGTATTGTGCCTACAATCAACAATGCCTATTTTTCCTTCATCCTTTGGCTTTCATACTTCATTTTCAGCCACTTGTAGTTTTATTTCTTGATGGAGAGAGAGTTTCCTTCTGTACTTTTCAAGAATTTTTATTTCTTAGGAAGCTATAGTTGATGAATCTATTCTTCCATAGAAGATTTTGAAATATAAACACCTTATGATGGTGCTTTGAAGCTTCTCCATTTGCTTTAGTGCCCACTTTTGATTGGCATTATGTATGCGTGTTCACTATCATATTTCATGATGATGTACTCCTTATGATGGTCTATGTGAGAAATTGATCATTTATGATCTTCAACTCATTACATTTTCAGACTTGATTGTCCTAAATGGTCAATTGTTTGGGCTCTTACGACACTTGTGATGTAGTCCTTCAGATGCATATCTCTTTTGAGCAATTATGAATTTGTTTCCTTTCTCAACCCCTCTATTGGATGTTAAGGGGCATCATGTCAAGCTCAACCCTTGTGGGAGCTTGTTTTACACCACATGTTATAAGTCTTCAAAACATATCAGCAACATGGATTTTCCTATACCTGCACAAGAAACAAACAATGTTAGATTAAAAACAATAAATCCAAAGTTTCTTATGATGTTTCCTCCTTTGTATTCTCTTTCACACTTCTTGTCTTTGCTCAATTGATTCAATGCACCACAAGCAATGTTCTACATTACTGTTGGTAGATCATGTAGGAGGATTCATAACCTGAGCTCTAACAAAACATTACAATCACTTGTAGGTTCACTTGGAGAATGGGAGCAAAGAGGGATGCACAACATTGAAGGAAACTCGAAGACACATTTAGGAAATGATGGCTATGCTCCCTCTTATGTTTTTTTTTCCTTCTTTATCTTCAGTGGTGTAGTGCACTCCTTGTGTTTCATTGTCTCAGTTATTCCCATTGCTTGTGTGGGACATTTGAATCTTCTTTTCATCCCAATGAATATAAAACAGCATTTCGTGCAATTCTTGTTCAATTTTGTACTTTCCTTTGCAAATGATGTATGAAACATCATGGAATGAATAACTAAATACAAAATGAAAGCACTTTCTTTTTACATTTCATGCAATATTTTATGTTGCAAATCATGAATGGAAAACTAAAACACATTTCCCCTTTCTAAAACTCAAAACTCAAATATATGCAATGGTTTTAAGCAACTGCAAAAACAAACTGAAACTCCTCACCTTAAAATGAATCTGAATAAACCAGCTCTGTCAATTTGAGTTGTGGTGAAAATTTAATAACATGTCCCTTTCATCAACCAAATTATTCTCAAGAGCATCTTGAGTCTCCTACACATCCTACAAAAAAAATTTATCTTTATTGAGAGTATAGACACCAATAGGGACCTTAATTTTATGTTTGGGATTATCTACCTCAGTAGGCACACATTGACCATCAAAATTTCCCAACTCCTTTTCCACCTCAAAACCTTTATCAAAAGACAACTAATGCTCACCATTCCAACTCCCATCTAGGTCTTCACTAGCATTATGCTCCTAAGATTGATTCTTCCTACCAACAAACTACTCCTTACCCTTGGCCTTCTTCAAACTATTACCACCATGCAACCACTTCTTCCTCTTCCGCTCCAAAATAGGGGAATCCACCTCCTCACAAGCTTCATCTTCCATAGTCGATGTCATATTCTTCTTAACAGAAGAAAGGCCCTCACCCTTATCCCTCAACTTATTATTCCTCTCAATACCAAAGGTGGAGAATTTTCCTTTCTTCACCTTCTACGTCTTAGAGAAAACAACAGGGATCTCATCCTCCTCACTAATAGTAAGGTACCCTTTCGACTAAGAGCAATGCTAAGATTTTTGCACATTATTTTTCATCTTAGGATCAAATTCTTTAGGGGGCTTCGAGAGAACCTCCATTGAGTCATCTGACCCTTCTTTAGTTTTCTCAAACTCAAAACTTGTATCACAACCAAACTTCAACTGTTTCAGACGAGTTTTTGAAAATTCCTTAGGTTCTTCTAGAATATTAAAATACTTAGCATAATCCATGATTAAAAAAATTAAACCCTCATGAAGAATGGGGTTCTTAGGGTTCTTTTTAAATTACTTATTGTCATTTTCCAAAGAAAACAACAAATAATACAAAAAAGACACTCTTCTTATGTCTGAAATGGTTCAATAACACAATCATGTAGACAAAGATAGTAGAAAATCTATTGTCAAGGGTTATGTACCTTGTTATCTCCATAGCCAGGTCACCCCATGTGGGTTTTATGGAATTGTGATCAAACCCACCACATTTAGCCTTTTACAATTGTTCCCTTTTTGTAATGCCCTAAATTTAGCACTCAAAATACAATTAAGGACAAAAAAAAAATCAAATTTTGACCAAAACACATGGCTAACTCACAAAAACTTGATTCAAAAATACACAATCCGGATATAATCATAGTTGGGTTTTAGAGGGGGACATGGAAATCGCCTCAACGTGGAAGACCTATTAATCCTACTAACACATGAATACACTGAAGATGCAATCAAGTCACATGTTGTACATTATCAATAATAACTCAAAGTGGTTAGAAGAGAATAGTCATGGGGACCAGACCTAATTCCTCAGGGGCACATCTCTTATGGCCTTTCCTACATATATATTTCACAGAAAAACTATAGTTCGACAACTGGACTTCAACCATCTCCAACATGGTTGGATAATAAGGAATATAATCACTAAGCTACAAATATGGCTTGACAAAAACTTCCATCACAAAATACTACATTTCCACATTTTAATAATAGGTAATAATAGATCAACGTCAAGGATCATGACTAGACCTACACATAGAATTTATAAAAAAAATTATAAAACAACTAGATGACACACACACAACCCTCAACTACTCCCAACTCAATTGCAAGGTTACTCAACACTTTCCAAACCATGAATAGACACAAAACTCTATTGAGAACAAGAATACAAGAGGGGGGGACTCAAATTATGCAGGGAAGATATACAACTCTTTACCATACACAATCCCCAATAATCGCATACCTATACCCATTGCTAATATTTCATTTCTATAAATGTTTCATTTCCATATAATTCTAGGTGAGGAAGATTAGTAAGTTGATTTCACATATAAAATTCAATCTCCATATGTCTAAGCCATAAGATTAGTATTTCATCTCTCACCTACACAATGAAATATGATTTATCCACACAATTCATGACCTTATATAATTTGTATAAATAGTTGTTTATTGTCATGAATGGCTCCTTATCAAATATTAGGTTGTGATATGTACTATAGAGTTAAATTTTGTACCTTACTAAACAATTTTACCTTCCATTGTAACTCTTAAAGAAAAATAATAATGTGGTTCTTTATTACCTTAATTATCTATGATCCTAGAACCTAAACATCAATATTGAAGTTCCATACAATCATTCACATTGATATTAGAAGACAATTATTTTATAAAGATACTTTATTTATTCTAGAACACCTTGCATGCCTAACCCGAATACCTCATAACTATCTTCATAGAAAGACTTGAATGTGTAACAAACCTGTATATTTGAATGAATTGGAAAAAGATGGATTAAAATTTGGCATAGAATCAAAACACATTATATCACGAGATCAACACTTTTGTAAACTAATGGAACAATAAATGAAATTAGATAGCTTTTACTTTTCGTTTCTTCCTTCCTTTTATATATATATTTTTTTAAGTGTGTTATGAACTATGCTTGATTTGAGATAGATTTTATTGTGCCTTCAAAAAAATTCATAACTCCCTACAATATGAAGAACAAAGATTTGTAATTCTATTATTGGACAATGGTCCAACATAAAGAATGCATTCTTAAGAGTCATAAACATGACTATTTGCATCAATTTTTGCCTTTAAAAAAAACATTTTTCTTTTCTAACCCCACTTTTAACTCTTTATCACTTATGAATTATCTTTATTTTTATTTTTATTTTCTCTAATAAACATTTAGTTTAAATGCTTTATTTATTAAAATTTATTTATCTTCCAAATTTATTTATTTGATTACTAATAGAAAATAATATATAATTTCCAAATTTCCATAATATTTATCTTAAATAGAATAAAGAAATAATAATGAATAAATCCTATTAATAATTAATTTATCTTAAATAGATCATCAAATAATGGCAAGCTTATTAAATTGCTCTTATAAATAAAGGAATAATTAGTTTGCAGTAGAGCACATTTTGGAGAACTTTAGTTTGAACCATAGTTTGAACTCCATAAATAAGAACCTATTTAGTAGTCCCAAAACCTCTGACTAGTGAAGAAAAGTAGACTTGGTCAAATTAAAGACTATGTAGATTAGAGGCATCATGGGGTGGGGGTGAATGCAATGCAAATGTATCTTAACAAATAGAAACTCGAAGATAGAAGTAAGACAAATTGTAATGCTCGGGTGATAGATTAGGGACAACCCATTTAAGAAAACTAATGCAGATATTCCATGAACTCATAATGCTCATGAAATGTAGCAGACAAGTGGATAACAAAATAGTTCATTTGAAAGAGAACAACCTATTATCTAAAATTTTGTCACTGTCTCAGAGCATTCATAGGGATCCAAGTGCCCAACTCAATGAGGTATGATACAGTCGAAATCAGGTGGATGAATTTAGGGAAGAAGAAGTTTATAATTAATAATTATAAATCATTCCAACATATCATAATATAGGTTTATCTTAAGGAAACTAAACATACAGACTAAAGATTATTTTAATCATAGTATAATGAGTAAATGGTAATTAGATAGATGCAATATTGAACAAGAATTTAACCTCCTACTTATCAAGAATTTAACCTACCTAGATAGTGCTCCCCCTAGATGGTTCAAGTGACTCAAAAATAGAGGTTGGCTAAACAAAACAATAGAAATACCATTTATCAAGAAATTGTGTAACTTTGTCTCCCTACTCAACCCCTCATTTTTTCCCATGGCTTTTCAAATGAGTCAACTCTCTTGTTGTCTACAATATCCCTACTTCATACAGTTCTAGTTGTTTTTTGTTTACCCTCTAAGTTTACTCTAATATATTTTCTACCTCCATCTTGCTGCAAATGAAACCTTGGTCATCTATTCCCTGTCGAATATGAGAAATAAACTAGAAACTTTCTGAAACATTCACAACACATCTTTATTAGTTAGATTAGTTTCTCCCAACAATCCCATCCACAATTCTCCCTCTCATAATTATGCAGACCAATTATGGAACTAATTATTCTAGATTAGTGAAAAAATTCATTCTTTTGTGGGTGTGCGAGAATTACATTATAGACTTACAAAATTTCATGGTACTAAGTGTTTTTCTACTCAAAGTATGCCTATCAACTGAAATAGACACTTTGATCTACTACAAAAGCATCACAAAGAGACTCAAAATATCCAGTCTTTTCATCTGTATTATGAAAGGAGAGAATAGTTAAATTGATCCAAAATCATTCCACTGACAAAATATTGCATTCTGATACAAATGGGATTCTTGAAAACTTAATCCCCAATGTATGCAAACTTTTACAAAGATGAAATCTTAATATGCAAAATTGCAATCTTAATAAATATAAAATCTTGAAAAATAAACAAAGGTATAATTATACGCAACAAAGGAAAGAAACATTACAAGCACAAGTTAACAATTCACCTTTAAGCTACAATATTTCCAATAATCATTGGTGCGTCCATCTTCAAAAAGACTACCAACTGGCATAGGTCAGGAACTTGGAATTTTTTTTAATGCAACCCACTAAACTTCCATGAACGACTCCCATCACATCTGTAGTGATCTCCAGACTCTAGACAATGTCCTTCTACCTAGAAGAACTTCAAGCCTTTGATAAACATCTTCTTCCATTAGCCCTTTTCAACAGGCCATACTCCAATTGAGGTATCATGAAACCACTCATCTCTTGGCCCACTAGAGAAAAGATCCATTTTATGTACATTTTTCTCATCTTGAACCTTAACCAAGAGCTCCACCATACAATTCCTAATTTCTCCCTATTCTAATTTCCTTAGACAACTTCTCCCCAATCTTTCCAAGAATCATAGTATGCAACCTAAAGCACCCAGAATCAACCAAGCCTTCCTGCCCTAATCTTCCTTTTAACAACTACAAAATAAATGTATCACAAAGGGATGTTTGTTTCCAATAGTGTTCCAAGACCAGTCGCTATCTAAGCAGGTCTATGGGTATTTCCCCACACACCATCCTAACAAAAATTAGAGACTACCTTGCAATAAGAAACTTACTCCAAGTTCACAACCTAGAGTCAAAGTGCCTGCTGTGAATTTTTCATGTTGCTTCCCTACTTAAATTGCATCAAACAAGTTCTAATGTGCTTCCTCCTACCCAAATAATAGACTCAAGAAGTGTTATACCCCCCACACCATCGGTGAATGTAGCCCAGTCAATACAGATCATGACAGCCAAGAAATAATGCCCCCAAACAAATGTGAAGAGGCATCCATTTACATAGTAACCAATGTGAGAAAAAATAAATAAATAAAGATAATGAAGACTTAGTATTGGTTTGAAAGGAAACATTAACGATCCCATTCCCACTCGATGTAGGGCATTCCTTCCCCAGCACGGTGCACTACACCATTCCCTTTAATGCTTCGCATTTAACTCCGACCTTCTCCTATGTTACTATCCACCCTTCATCAATCTAAAAAGGCTGGAGCTATTAAATGGGCTCATGTGCCTCATTACTAGCACATTCTCCTAAAAATTTGTTTCAACCATACAACCAAAGAAAATTTAGCAATCCATGTCCAAAGCACAATAATTGTTTCATCGATTGTTCATAGTGAACATGCCATTGGACAGTGCAGTAAAGTAAATACATTTCAAAAAAAAACCCAAATCAAGAAATCCAGATATGAAGAGACATTCCCGGATGGTGAGTAGTTACATAAATTAATTTCAGTTGTTCAAGTCAAATATCCTTTATTCATTTTCATTCAAATGGAAATCCTTGAGTTTAGTGCCATACATTACATAGGAAAACTTGCATCTAGAATATCTAAATCAATTAAGAATTAAAATACTTAGCTAATCTCTCATAACTTTTCTATATGTCAATACTGCTATGGAAAACTTTATATCATAATTGAAATTAATGTTATTAAAATTTTCTATAGCTATTATTTTCAAGATCATTTTGAGAACTTCCACACTTTCCCATTTTCTTATGGATGATAGGGTATAACGTTCTTATTAGTGATAATCAAGTTACATAATATCTCTTTGATTCTTATAATTTTATAGTGATTTTCTTGATCATTAAGGATGTTAATGGAATAACCAAATATTAAAATAATGTTCTCATATAAGAAAATGGGTACTATCTTGGTCATGAATGTTAATTGTACCTATGAATTCTCTGCTTTATTTATTTTTTTAAAAAAATTTAAGAGGGTTATATCTAACACTATTTATATTTTTTTAATGGTATTTTACCTTGGAGATCTAGTTTCCCAATCCTTTAGACTTATCACACTTTCTTTCATAATTTTCTTGTATATTTACGCAACTCAAGCAATAATTAGATTACAAGCAATGTGTTATGGATAGCAGGGTAGGTGGCCTTATATTTAGGGACACATTACACAATTGTTATGCCAGTTCATTGGTTTATAAAATATGTACTACAATATAAGATTTATCAATCCTCTATTATGACCATTTCCTTGAAACATCAATACACTCTTTCATTTTCTAAGGCATTTATGAAATCTTCATCTACAAAATTTTATTACTTACATTTTGCAACAACATTGAAATATTAAGCTTGTAACTAGTTGTAGGAGTCATCAGTCCTCTATTAGAGACCATTCATAAAATAGTATTCAATTTTCTTTACCATATAATTGTACTCGCATTACAATATTTTTAAAGAGAAAGAGATAAATGTTGTATATAGGGTTAATAAATGTAGCTAATAATATCCCAAATTTGACAAGATAATCACTTTACTTATCACCTTGAATCTATCTAATAGTTTGGTTATAGGGATACACATAAGAAAATAGAGTAGAATAAGTCACACACAAGGTAAGGCCTTATATCCCCCTCCCCTTAGTCTAAACTTCCTCTTGGAAGTTAGTAAGGGTTGGGATTAAAAACCCACACAAAATCACATCTTCCAAAACAACCATTATATCATAGTATGCCTCCTTCACCATATCACTCTTGACACAACTAAGAAGGAGTAATACACACAATTTCTTGATCCCATTCAAAACCCAATAAAACCTAGTTTTAACTTAACTCTTAAATTAACCAAATGTTAATCTAACTAAAGTTACTTAAATACAAACAAAAATCACATTAATTCACATACATAAATCTATTAATCATACCAATTACCTTACAATTTTCTTGATGAGATAATCAAAACATTCAACTATAGGCACACATTAGAAACACCATTTCTAGGCATTACTCATCCAAATTATTAAAGAAAAAATTTCACAATAGATTGTTTATCTAGTACACTCTCTATATAACAATGTTAACAACTATCCATGTAGTTATAAATTATTGATAATGTAACCAACTTCAATTAATTTTCACAAAAATATATCAACCAAATTAACATCCTTTGATATACCACAAAATCCCCTTGCACCATAAACATCACTCATGATGTAAAGGAGATATCTATGTTCCAATGTCAACTCATATCTCAAGGAATATTAAATATGCATCATTTTTTACTATCATTCTCACACACTTCACTGGTATTCCACATCACATTTATTGCAATTTCACATGTACACACAACAATAGCAAGGATGCTCTTCCCAATTGGGTGCACCTGTCCTCATACAAAGGATGCTCTTCCCACATTGGGTGAGACTCTCCTCATACAACTACATCATTACAACGCAAGGCTCACACAATGGGGTTTACAAGGACGGGTATTCATGGATTCCATAGCACATTAGGAAATATGATCTCAAGGCCCTTCTCTAAGAACTCCTCCATACATATAAGAACAAACATGGAACGACGAGAAGAATGGATTAATGACCGTCCCATACCGGTCCAAGTTACGACCCCTTTTAAAATAATTTCCCAATGCATCTACTCCCCTATACGACCTGCCAAGGAACCCCCTGGGATATGGAAGTTTATAGATTTCACATTACACCACACATGCCAACAATTTGCAAACAAGGAGAAAGCCTCAAACTAGGTAACATAAGATCACAATCCAAAGTTTTCAATAAAATTCCCAAGGAAAATATAAATTCAAGAGAGAAACAAAATAAATATCACTTGTAGCCATAATGCAACATTTCAATATTAATTCAAAAATAAAATTTAAACAGCTCCTTGAGGCAAATCAAACTATAACAACCTTCAAATGGCTAAATATCCTAACAAAATAATTGTAAAATTTTGCATTGTTGGTGCATAATAAAGTAAAACATCAATAAAAAATTACTAATAATTCTATTTTATTTAACAATAAAATCTATTATCGCAAGCACCACATGACTTGATAAGCCACCTAAAGAGAGGAGGGCAATGGTGGTTCTCTAACCACATAAGTATAATAGCATGTAATAATTGGTGGTCCCTGACCAAATAAATATGAATAATTGGTGGTCCCTAACCACATAAGTGTGTATCACTGGTGGTCCCTAACCACATGAATATGAATAAATGGTGGTCCCAAACCACATAAATATGAATACTTGGTGGTCCCTGACCACATAAATATTCATAACTGGTGGTCCCTGACCACATGAAGATGAATAACTGGTGGTCCATGTAATTCCATTCTTCCCCCATGGGTTATAAACAATAAGGAATAGGTTTGCACTATGAACCAATAAGTGTGGCTCTCATATGTGGGGGAGTAAGCCACAATCAATGTCCATAGGAGGATTACAATTACTCGACATAGATCCTTTATCAGGATTAGGGTCAATGCCTTGAGCTTGTAATTTCTCGATGGGAGAACAAGTGCCTCTCAACCCCTATTTACACTAACTGGCATCTCTCTCCTATAAAGGGGAGAACCAAACACTAGGGGTATACATTTAACATACAAATAAGACTAACACAATGGAATACATCACATTTCATTTAATATACACACTTACACATTTAAAACATTTATATAAACTCACAACTAACTAGATTACATAAAGGCCATCACAAAGGGTGCACATAGGGTATTTTCCTAAACATCCACCACCCTTATATCCCAAGTCGGATACCTGGTATCTCATACTTGGGGGAACAACACATATACTGGTTTCCACATGAAAAATCACATAACTTTCAAGAATTATATCACTCCATTCCATATAAGTCAAAGATGCACAACATACCTTTACTTTTACCACTTGGTATATCCACAAAACTACCACAATACAAAACATAATCATCATTACAAGGTATTCACATCTGAGGTATTCGCATCCACAAAGGATATGTCATAACTTCATTTTTAATTTTCATCTTTTTAAAGAATCAAACCATTCCTTACACTACATTAAACGACAACATATTTTATTCTACCAAATGGCACACACAATCACAATAAATAAAAAAATCAAACAAGGTTACCATATACTCAACACACGATAAGGAAAGCAAAGTCTAGTTGGTTAGAACCACTAGCACAACAATCTCTTTTTTAATAAAATTCAACATAATCATGTATCTAATATTTTCATCTCTATTGAGTTAACACGTACATGGTTTTCTATATACAATGAAAGGGAAACTTAAATTCAAAATTTAACAATGAAAATTTTTATAATTCTTTTATTCCCTCACTACCATCATTATTTATTTACTATGCATCCTATAGTCACTATTTTTTTTAATCTCTAAACATTTAGTCAATGCTAATAGCAATTTCATGTAGGGGCACCCATACTGCTTTCATGCCTCCAAGGGGTCCAAAAGCTGAAGCTTTGTTTTGTTTTGTTTTTTTTCATGTAATAAGTTCTTATTAGACCATATCATGTGTGTTGGAGTCTAAGTTAATTCATTAGGTGAATGGTAGTGTCTAAGTCAAAAAGTTATCCAAAGTTGCACAATGTTGGTGAACAACTTTTTGCATTTTTGTAAAAGGTGGACATAATAATGTTTAACTGGCCTCTAATTTGAAATGTAGTTAGCATACATTGGAATATGGTTTTAAATGTTTAAAAAGGCCTTGTATGGTCGAAGAGGAGGTTGGTTGATGAAATTTTTGAGTTCGAGCAATTAAATAATTTTGTTTTTTGCATTTCTAAACGTTCCTTCGCTGCTAAACTGAGTTGTATGGATTTGTATGATTTTGTGATGATTTGAAATCAATTTTTCATGTTAGGGTAGTGAATCTAATTTCTTTTGGTGTTGGTTTCATGTAATTTCATTGTGATTTGAATAAGTTGTGCCCATTTTACTTAGGACTGGTTGAAGCCCTAAGTAGGGTAACCAATGAGGGAACAAAAATGTAATAAACTCCATTCCATCGATAGAAAGTTCTAAAACTTGGTGGAATAGATTTTTTTGGAGTGTTTTTAATGTTACAAGTTTTCAGGGGCAAGAGATGGAGTTCGGAATTTGTGGAGTTGCAACTATGGCTTGATACCTTCATGTATCAGGCCTAGGAACCCTAGAGACATAGGGAATTTGTTACAAAACCTTTGGAGATTGATCTACTTGATATGAGAAGGCTAATTGGGCCATGTGTGATATTTTTAAGGTGTTAGAATAGGAATTGAGAACTTTTGAATCCCTAAGTTCATTAGTAACATGCCTAGTGACCTAATTAGGCCTAGTCAAGAAGTAGGGTAGTCAATTTTTGAGGCATTTCGTACAAATAACCTTGCCCTAATTTAGAGATATGTTTGATAATGGACAAATGGGTATCTGAAACAAGTCTTCTTTCCTATAGATCAGTTCTGATTGAAGAGTTAGGTCCAAAATTCCTTTTTGAAAGACTACTAGAAAAAATGAGGGTTTGTGAAGGAAAACCCATCAATTGAAGACTAAGGGTTGAAAGAGTGGTTGTTTGGTTGTGTTAGGTTGTTTTCTACCCCTACTCTACATAAAATTAGTATCAAAGCATAGGTTAGTCTGAAGAGGGGAAGATTTGAAGTGAAGAAGAAATAAAGATGTCTCCAAAAGAGAATGCAATTGCCAGATAGGTAAGTGAATTGAAGGAGAAGCATGCAATAGAGATGAGACAAATGAAGGAGGGACTTGATGCCCTACAAACAAGTCAGAAAAGAGGAATGATCACAAGAGACTTGAGTGACCAAGAAGAAGAAGAAAGGGAAGAGGAAAGTTCCCAAGGAGGGTCCAAGGAAGAGATGGATCCTAATGACTTGAGGATGGAAAAGTTTTTGAAATTAGTCAAGGGAGAAGGCCCTAAGCTAAAGATGGATTTACCACTATATGAAGGAAAAATGGACAGTGAAGAACTTCTAGATTGGATAGGATTACTAGACAACTACTTTGGATATGAAGATGTGCTAGAAGAGAAAAGGGTGAAGTTGGCCGAGATAAAATTGAAGGGGCATGCCTTGCTTTGGTGGGATTATGTACAAGATGAAAGGAGAAATAAGGACAAGCCTAAAATCACCTCTTGGGATAGGATGGTTGCTAAACTCAAAGGAAAATTTTTACCTAGTGACTATAACATTCAGTTATTCAAAAGGCTTCAAAACCTTAAGTAAAAGGATATGGATGTGCAAGCCTATATAAAGGAATTCTACAAATTGAGTATAGGGACGGGCCAAGTAGAAGATGATGTGGAAAAAGTAACAAGATATATCAATGGGTTGAGATACAACCTTCAAGATGAATTAAGCCTCACCAATCCAAGACGATGGAAGATTGTTACCAATTGGCCATCAAAGTTGAAGATAAGTTGAGGAAAATGAAAGAAAAGCAAAGCAGGGGTAGAGGAAGGAACTCTAGAGGAAGAGAGATGTTCGCTGGTAGGGGCAGTCCCAAAGATCACAAGGAGAATCAACCAACAATCAAGAACAAAGTTCAAACTCAAGGGGTTGATTTAGAGGAAGGAGACCCAATAATAGGGGCAAATTTGGAGGCCAAAGAGGAGGATCAAGTGGATTCACAGTGAAATTCTATAAGCGTAATAAGTTTTTAGGCCATCAAGCATGGAAATGTACTGAAAACCATTCCACTAATTCATTTGGAGGAGAAAGAAGAAATCATTTTGTGCAAGGAGAGGACAATGAAAGTGTGAATTCTCCATCACATAATATTGATCCCGAAGTTGGTGAGTCCCTCATGGTGAGAAGGACTTTGATCAAAGTACCAATGGAGAAAGAACCCTCATAAAGGAAGTCACTTTTCAAAACTACATGTAAGTGCCTAGGTAAATTTTGCAAAGTAGTGATTGATTCTGGTAATACAGACAATTTGGTTTCAGTAAAAATGGTTGAAAATCTTAAGTTGAAAAAAATCCCTCATACCACTTCATATACAGTCTCTTGGCTTAACAAAGGGAAACAAGTAGTTGTGAATGAACAAAGTTGGTTAGATTTTCACATTAGGGATATAAGGACAAGGTTTTATGTGACATATTACCAATGGATGTTTGCCATTTTCTTTTGCGGAGGCCTTGGCAGTATGATAAAAAGGAAATCCATGATGGGAGGAATATCACATATTCCATAGAAAAGGATGGGGTTTCTTACACCCTCACACCATTGAAGGATGAAAGCAAAGATTCCCAAGTAGGGTCTAGTGTTATGTTGGTCAATGAAAAGGAGTTCCTAAAGACCTTGGAAGAGGAGAATGTGGGATTTTCCATCATATTAAGGCCTAAATTTGTCATGGAAAAAAAAAAGAAAAAGGAGTTGCCTTTAGAGGTCAAAACATTGTTGAAGAAGTATGATGAAATAGTGGTTGATGAGATTTATAACACCTTGCCACCTATGAGGGACATCAGGCACCATATTAATTTCATTCTAGGGGCTAGTTTTCCCAAAAAATCTGCTTACAGTATGACTCCATAGAAAAATGAAGAGAATAAGAGGCAAGTGCAAGAATTACTTGATAAAGGGCTGATTAGGGAGAGTTTGAGTCCTTGTGTCGTTCCTACAATTCTAGCACCAAAGAAGGTTGGTGATTGGAGAATGTCCATTGATTCCAGGGCCATCAATAAGATTACAATAAGGTATAAATTTCACATTCCAAGAATTAAAGATATAATAGATTGTTTAGGTGGTGCATGTTACTTTTCAAAGATTGATCTCAAGAGTGGCTACCACCAAAGCAGAATCAAACCTAGTGATGAGTGGAAAATAGCTTTCAAGAAAAATGAAGGGTTGAATGATTGGCTTGTAATGCCTTTTGGTCTGTCAAATGCCCCTATTACTTTCATGTGCTTGATGAATGAAGTGCTTAAACCTTTCATTGGTAAGTTTGTGGTAGTATATCTTGATGATATTCTTGTTTTTTAGAAAAACTAAAGAAGAGAATTTGCATCATTTAGATTTGGTTTTGAGAAGGTTGCATGAGGAAAAACTAATGATAAATTTGAAGTGTGAGTTCTTGAAAATAGAGTTGGTTTACCTCGGTTTTGTGGTCACCAATGGAACTTTGAAGATGGATCCAAGGTTGAGGCTATCCTAAGCTATCCTACACCCAAATTAGTGGACGGGGTAAGGAGTTGTCATAGTTTGTCTAGTTTAAGAGATTTTAGTCATGTTTGTGCTCCTATGATCAAGATACCATTAATGGTGATAAAAGGAAGAAGTTTGTTTCGTCTAATGAGGTTGATAAGAGTTTTGAATAATTGAAAAAGAAGGTTGTTGAGCAGCCCATATTGACTTCCCCTAGTTTTGATAAGGTATTTACCATTGAGTGTGATGCAAGTGGTCATGCCATAGGTGCTATCCTAAGTCAAGAAAACCAACCTATTGCCTTTTTCAGTGAAAAATTGAATGAAGCCAAGAAAAATTATTCTTCCTATGACCTTGAAATGTATGTAATGGTGCAAGAATTAAAGAAATGGAGACATTATTTTCTTCGTAAGGAGTTTATAGTGTACACTGATAATCGTGACCTCCAATTTTTGAATAGTCCAGATAAACTCAATAGTAGGCATGTGAAATGGGTTAAATTTTCACAAGGCTTTACTTTCACCATTAAGCATAAAAAGGGGAAATCTAACAAGGTGGAAGATTAATTAAGTAGAATACCTCTCATGGTGCAGGAAATTCAATTGAAATGAATAGGAGTGGATTCTTTGAAAGGTATGTACATTGATGATGCAGATTTTAGAGACATTTATGCAAGTTGTAGGCAGCCTTGTAGCAACAATAATGGAAATGGCTTGATTTTCTGATTCAAGATGATTTATTGTTCAACAGGGCACAATTATGTATTCCTGAATGTTCAATGAGGGATAACTTAATCAAAGAAAAGCATAGTGGCAACCTTGTAGGTCATTTTGGTCTTGATAAGACCTTGGAGCAGTTGAAGAGGCACTACTATTGGCCAAAAATGCAAACTAATGTGAGGAACTTTGTGAATAAGTGTACTATTTATAAGGGCTAAAGGATCTAGCACTAATGTAGGGTTATATCAACCTCTCCCCATTCCCAATAGGCCTTGGGAATCAATTAGTATGGATTTTGTGATGGGGTTGTCTAGAACTCAAAGAGGTTTTGATTCAGTGTATGTTGTTGTGGTGAGGTTTTCTAAGATGGCACACTTTATACCTTAGCACCAATGATGCTTCATACATTGCAGAACTCTTCTTCAAAGAGGTGTGAGAATCCATGGTTTACCTCTTAGAATTGTATCAAATAGGGATAGAAAATTTGTTAGTCATTTTTGGAGAACCTTATGGAAGAAACTTGGCACTAATTTGAGTTTTAGTTCTACCTATCACCCTCAAACTGATGGGAAGATTTAAGTGGTGGATAGGAGCCTTGGAAACCTCCTAAGATCTCTAACAACTGAGCATTCAACGCAATGGGATCTGGTTTTTCCTCAAGTTGAGTTTGCATATAATGATTCAGTGAATAGAAGTGTTGGAAAATGTCCTTTTGAGATTATTTATGGTCTATAGCCCAAGGGTGTGTTTTAATTGAGATATGTTAGTAACATGGAAAGGAGGAGTGTTGAAGGTAAACAATTTGTAGTGGCTATGCAAGAAATCCACCAACAGGTTAAGGACAATCTTCAAAAGAATGTTGACAAGTATAAGCACAATGCTGATCTAAAAAGGAGAGATGTTCATTACAAGGTTGGAGACTTGGTTTTGGATCATTTGAGAAAGAAAAGGTTTCCTAAATAGAAATACTCTAAACTTCAAATGAAGAAGATATGGCCATGTAAAGTGGTGCACAAGTTTGGAGAGAATGCATATGAAGTAGAACTTCCTCCTAGAGTTGTCATTTCTCCTATTTTTAATGTTTTTGATCTTTACCATTATAAAGGGGATTTTGTTTTAGGTGATCATGTAGGTTTATTAGTGCTTTCAAATGAGGATTGGATTAGGGATCTTCCACCAAGCCAGCCTTTGGAGTTTGAATGCATCTAGGACAAGAAGGAGCTCAAAAAGACAAGGAGGAAGGTCTACTGTCAATATTTGGTCAAATGGTGAGGTCTTCCTATGGAAGATGCATCTTGGATGACTAAGGATGATATTTTGAAGCAAGGGTATATAGTTGTATGTTTTTCCTCAAGTGGAACTTGAGCCTTCTTTCCCCCGGGAGTATGGTGCAGGGGCACCCATAATGCTTTCATGCCTCCAAGGGGTCAAGAAGTTGAAGCTTTGTTTTGTTTTGGTGTTTTTCATGTAATATGGTTTTCTTAGACCATTTCATGTGTGTTGGAGTCTAAGTTAAGTCATTAGGTGAATGGTAATGTCTAAATCAAAAAAAAATCCAAAGTTACACAATGTTGGTGAGCAACTTTTTGCATTTTTGTAAAAGGTGGACATAATGATGTTTATTTGGTCTCTAATTTGAAATGTAGTTAGTAGCCATTGGAATATGGTTACAAATTTTTAAAAAGGCCTTGTATGGTCAAAGATGAGGTTGTTTGATGATATTTTGGAGTTGGAGCAATAAAAAAAAAAAATCTACATTTTTGAACATTTCTTTGCTGCTAAACTGAGTTGTACAGATTTGTGTGAACCTATGATGATTTGAAATCAATTGTGGATGTTAGGGAAGTGAATCTAATTTTTTTGGTATTGGTTTCATATAATTTAATTTTTATTTGAGTAAGTTGTTCCCATTTTACTTCAAACTGATTCAAACCCTAGGTAGACTAACCAGTGAGGGAACAAAAATGTAAGAAACTCCATTCAACCAGTAGAAAGTTCTAAAATTTGGTGGAATAGATTTTTTTGGAGTTTATTTACATGTTACAAGTTTCCAGGGGAAGGAGATGGATTTTGGCATGTGTGGAGTTGTTGCTATGGTCTGATATCTTCATCTATCAGCCCTAGAAACCCTAGAGACTTATGAAAATTGTTGCAAAACCTTTGGAGATTGATCTACATGATAGGAGAAGGCTAATTAGGCCATGTGTTATATGTTGAAGGTTTTAGAATAGGATTTAAGAACTTTTCAAGCCCTGAGGTCATTGGTAACATGCCTAGTGACCTAATTAGGCCTAATCAAGAAGCGAGAGAGTCAATTTTTGAGGCATTTCGTATAAAGAACCCTACCCTAATTTGGAGATATGTTTGAGAATGGCCAAATGGGTATCTAAAACAAGTCTTCTTTCCTATAGCTCAGTTCTGGTTCAACATATAGGTTCAAAAATGCCCTTTTGAAAGACTACTAGCGAAAATAAGGGTTTATGAAGGAAAACCCATCAATTCAAGACTAAGGGTTGAAAGAGAGGTTGTTTGGTTGTGTTAGGTCATTTTCTACTAGTGATCTACATCACAATTACCAAAGAATAAGGGAATAAAATACATCATCCTATCATTTAAAACTTTAGTCACAACAAGAAGATAAGAACACAAGGTGGATTCACATAAGAAACACTACAAGGGCCACAACACTAACCATAGATCCCAATGCTGCAACTAAGCTCTAATACCAAATATAATGCCCTAAATTTAACACTCAAAATACAATTAAGGAAAAAACACAAATTTCAAATTTTGACCAAAACACATGGCTAACTCATAAAACTTGATTCAAAAGTACACAATCTCGATACAATGATAGTTAGGTTTTAGAGGGGGACATGGAAATCACCTCAATGTGGAAGACCTGTTAATCCTACTAACACATGAATACATTGAAGATGTAATCAAGACACATGTTGTACATTATCAATAATAACTCAAAGTGGTTAGAAGAGAACAAACCTAGGGATGAGACCTAATTCCTCAAGGGCTTGTCTCTAATAGCATTGCCTATGTATATACTTTGTAGAGGAACTGTAGTTCAACAACTGGACTTCAACCATATCCAACATGGTTGGATAACAAGGAATATAATCGTTGGGCTACAAATATGGCTTGAAAAAAACTTCCATCACAAACTACTACCTTTCCACATTTTAACAATAGGTAATAATAGTTCAACATCAAGGATCATGACTAGACCCACACATAACATTTACCAAAAAAAAATCTAAAACAACTAGATGATGCACACAAAACCCTCATCTACTCCCAATTGAACTACAAGGTTACTCAAGGCTTTCCAAACCATGAATAGACACAAAAATTTATTGAGAACAAGAATACAAGAGGGGGACTCAAATTATGTAGGCAAGATATACAACTCTTTACCATACACAATCCCCAATAATCACATACCTATACCCATTGCTAATATTTCATTTCTATAAATGTTTCATTTCCATATAATTCTAGGTGAGGAAGATTAGTAAGTTGATTTCATGTATAAAATTCAATCTCCATATCTTTAAGCCATCAGATTAGTCTTTCATCTCTCACCTACACAATGAAATATGATTTATCCACACAATTCATGACCTTATATAATTTATCTAAATAGTTTTTTATTGTCATGAATAGCTCCTTATTAGATATTATGTTGTGCTATGTACTATAGAGTTAAATTTTTTAGTTTACTAAATAATTTTACCTTCCATTGTAACTCTTAAAGCCAAATAATAATATGGTTCTTTATTACCTTAATTATCTACGATCCTAACCTAAACATCAATATTGAAGTTCCATACAATCATTAACATTGATATTAGAAGAGAATTATTTTATAAAGATACTTTATTTATTCTAGAACACCTTGCATGCCTGACCCAAATAACTCATAACTATATTCACAAAAAGACTTGAATGTATAACAAACCTGTATATTCGAATGAGTTGGAAAATGATAGATTAAAATTTGACATAGAATCAAAACACTTTATATCACAAGATCAACACATTTGTAAACTAATGGAACAATAAATGAAATTAGATAGCTTTTTACTTTTCGTTTCTTCCTTCCTTATATATATATATATATATATATATATATATATATATATATATCTTAAGTGTGTGATGAATTACGCTTGATTTGAGATAGATTTTATTGTGTCATCAACAAAAATCATAACTCCCTACAATATGAAGAACAAAGATTCTTAGTTCTATTATTCAACAATGGTCCAACATAAAGCATGCATTCTTAAGAGTCATAAACATGACTCTTTGCATCAATTTTCGCCTTTAAAAAAATCATTTTTCTTTTTTAACCCCACTTTTAACTCTTTATCACTTATGAATTATCTTTTTTTTCTCTAATAAACATTTAGTTTAAATGATGTATTTATTACAACTTATTTAACTTGATTTTATTACTAATAGACAATAATATATAATTTCCAAATTTCCATAATATTTATCTTAAATATAATAAAGAAATAATAATGAATAAATCCTATTAATAATAAATTTCTCTTAAATAGATCATCAAATAATGAAAAGCTTACTAAATTTCTCTTAGAAATAAAGGAATAATTAGTTTGCAACAAAGCACATTTTGGAGAACTTTAGTTTGAACCACAGTTTGAACTCCATAAATAAGAACCTATTTAGTAGTCCCAAAACCTCTAACTAGTGAAGAAAAGTAGACTTAGTAAAATTAAAGACTACATAGATTAGAGGCATTACAGGGTGCGGGGGAATGCAATGCAAATGTATCTTAACAAATAGGAACTCAAAAATAGAAGTAAGAAAAATTGTAATGCCCAGGTGATAGATTAGGGACAACCCATTTAAGAAAACTAATGCAGATATTCCATGAACTCGTAATGCCCATGAAATGCAATAGACAAGTGGATAACAACCTCTTATATGAAATTTTGTTGCTTCCTTAGAGCATCCATAGGGATCCAAGCGCCCAACTCAATGAGGTATGATACAGTCGAAATCAAGTGGAAGAATTTAGGGAAGAAGAAGTGTATAATTAATAATTAGAAATCATTCCAACATATCATAATCTAGGATTATCTTAAGGAAACTAAACTTACAAACTAAATATTATTTTAATAATAGTGTAAGGAGTAAATGGTAATTAGATAGATGCAATATTGAACAAGAATTTAACCTCCTACTTATCAAGAATTTAACCTACCTGGATAGCGCTCCCCCTAGATGGTTTGAGTGACTCAAAAATAGAGGTTGGTTGAACAAAACAATATAAATACCATTTAGCAATAAATTGTGTAACTTTGTCTCACTACTCGACCCCCCATTTTTTTTCCATGGCTTTTCAAATGAGTCAACTCTCTTGTTCGCTGCAATATCCCTGCTTCATACAGTTCTAGTTGTTTATGTATTCCCTCTATGTTTACTCTAATATATTTTCTACCTCCATCTTGTTGTAAATGAAACCTTTGTCATCTATTCCCTATCGAATATGAGAAATAAACTAGAAACTTTCTAAAACATTCACAACACATCTTTAGTAGTCAGATTAGTTTCCCCCAACAATCTAATCCATAATTCTCCCTCTCATAATTATGCAGACCAATTATGGAACTAATTATTTTAGATTAGCGAAACATTTCATTCTTTTGTGGGTGTACGAGAATTGCATTGTAGACTTACGGAATTCCATGGTACTAAGTGTTTTTCTGCTCCCAAGTATGCCTATCAAATGAAATAGACACTTTGATCTACTACAACAGCGTCACAAAGAGACTCAAAATATCCAATATTTTCATTTGTATTATGAAAGGAGAGAATAGTTAAATTGATCTAGAATCATTCCACTAAAAAAATATTGCATTCTGATATAAATGGGATTCTCGAAATCTTAATCTCCAACGTATGCAAAATTTTACAAAGATGAAATCTTAATACCCAAAATTGTCATTTTAATAAATCTAAAATCTTGAAAAATAAACAAAGGTATATTTATACACAACAAAGGAAAGAAGCATTGCAAGCATAAGTTAACAAGTCACCTTTAAGCTGCAATATTTCCAGTAATCGTTGGTGTGTCCATCTTCACAAAGACTACCAACTGGCATAGGTTAGGAATTTAGATTTCTTTTTTAATGCAACCCACTAAACTTCCATGGATGACTCCCATCACATCCGTAGTGATCTCCAAACTCTAGAAAATGCCCTTCTACCTAGAAGAAATTCAAGCCTTTGATAAACATTTTCTACCATTAGCCCTTTTCAATAAGCCATACTCCAATTGAGGTATCGTGAAATCGCTCATACCTTGGCCCACTAGAGAAAAGATCCCATTCCAATACATTTTTCTCATCTTGAACCTTAACCAAGAGCTCCTGCATACAAGTCCTAATTTCTCCCTAATTTCTCCCTATTTTTATTGGCTTGGACAACTTCTCCTCAATCTTGCCAAGAATCATAGTATGCAACATAAAGCACCTAATATCAGCCAAGCCTTCTTACCCTAATCTACCTTTTAACAGTTGCAAAATAAATGTATCATCACAAAGGGATATCTGCTTCCAATAGTGGTCAAAGACCAGTCATTGTCTAAGCAAGTCTATGGGTATTTCCCCACGCACCATCCTAAAAAAAATTACAGAGACTACCTTGCAATAAGAAACCTACTCCAAGTTCACAACCCAAACTCAAAGTGCCTGCAGTTAATTTCTCTTGTTGCTTTCCCGCTTAAATTACATCAAACAAGTTATAATGTGCTTCCTCCTACTCAAATAATAGACTCGGCGAGTGTTATATCCCCCACACCATCAGTGAATGTAGTTGAATTAATATAGATCATGACAGCCAAGAAAGAATCCCCATAAACAAATATGAAGAGACGTCCATTTACACAGCAACCAATGAGAGAAAAAATAAATAAATAAAGGTAATGAAGACTTAGTATTGCTCTGACACGAAACATTAACGAGCCCATTCCTGCTCAATGCAGGACATTCCTTCCCCAACATTGTGCGCTACACTCTTCCCTTTAATGCATCACATTTATCTCCTACCTTCTCCTCTATTACTATCCACCCTTCATCAACCTAAAAAGGTTGCAATTATTAAATGGGCTCGTGTGCCTCATTACTAGCATATTCTCCTAAAAAATTATATCAGCCATACAACCAAATAAAATTCAGCAATCCATGTCCAGAGCACAATAATTTTGTTAGTGATTGTTCATAGTGAACACGCCAAATTTGGACAATGCATTAAAATGAATACATGTCAAAAAAAAGAAACCCAAATCAAAATTCCAAATAGTAAGAGATATTCACGAATGGTGAGTAGTTACATAAATCAATTTCAGTTGTTCAAGTCAAATATCCTTCCTTCATTTTCAATCAAATGGAAATCCTTGAGTTTAGTGCCATACATTACATAGGAAAAGTTGCATCTAGAATATATAAATCAATTAAGAACTAAAATACTTAGTTAATCTCTCATAACTGTTCTATATGTCACTACTGCTATGGAAAACTTTATATCATAATTGGAAGTATTGTTATTAAAATTTTCTATAACTATTATCTTCAAGATCATTTTGAGTTTCACACTTTCCCATTTTCTTATGGATTATAGGGTATAACGTTGTTATTGGTGATAATGAAGTTACATAATATATCTTTGATTCTTATAATTTTATAGTGATTTCCTTGACCATTAAGGATGTTAATGGAATAACCAAATATTAAAATAATGTTCCCATATAAGAAAATGGATACTATCTTGGTCATGAATGTTAATTATACCAATGAATTCTATGTTTTTTTTTTAAAGGGTTATATCTAATACTATATATATATATTTAATGGTATTTTACCTTGAAGATTTGGTTTCCCAATCCTTTAGACACATCACACATTCTTTCATAATTTTCTTGTATATTTACACAACTCAAGCTACAATTAGATTACTAGCAATGTGTTCTTCCCTACACCATCTTGAAGATTATATCTACATAATATTCATTCGCATCCCATTAACACACCCATTCATACAACATATTGTTTATCTATAATCATCCTATTTAGTGTTATGGATAGCAGGGTAGGTGGCCTTATATTTAGGGACACATCGTACAATTTTCACGTCAGGCCATTGGTTTATAAAATATGTACTACAATATAAGATTTATCAATCATCTATTATGACCATTTCCTTGAAACATTAATAAACTCTTTCATTTTCTAAGGCATTTAGGAAATCTTCATGTGTAAAATGTTATTATTTACACTTTGCAACAACATAGAAATATTAAGCTTACAACTAGATGTAGGAGTCATCGATCCTCTATTAGAAACCATTCATAAAATAGTGTTCAATTTTATTTACAATATAATTGTACTCGCATTATAATATTTTTAGAGAGAGATATATATAAATCATGTATATAGGGTTAATTAATGTAACTAATAATATCCCATACATGACAACACATTCACTTTACTTATCACCTTGAATCTATCTAATAGTTTGGTTATAGGGATGCACATAAGAAAATAGAGTAGAATAAGTCACACACAAGGCAAGGCCTTACATTCCCCCTCCCCTTAGTCTAAACTTCCTCCTGGAAGTTACTAAGGGTTGGGATTAAATCCCCACACAAAATCACATGTTCCAAGACAACCATTATATCATTGTAAGTCTCATGCATCATATCACTCTTGGCACAACTAAGAAGGAGTAATACACACAATATCTTGATCCCATTCAAAACCCAATAAAACCTAGTTTTAACTTAAATCTTAAATTAACCAACATGTTAATCTAACAAAGTTACTTAACTACAAAAAAAAAATCACATTAGTGCACACACACATAAATCCATTAATCATACCAATTACCTTACAATTTTCTTGATGAAATAATCAAAAAATTCAACTATAAGCGCACATTAGAAACATCATTTCTAGGCATTTCCCATCCAAATTATTAAAGAAAAAATTTCACAATAGAATGTTTATCTAGTACACTCTCTATATAACAATGTTAACAACTATCCATGTAGTTATAAATTATTGATAATGTAACCAACTTCATTTAAGTTTCACAAAAACATATCAACCAAATTAACATCCTTTGATACACCACAAAATCCCCTCACACCATAAACATCACTCATGATATAAAGGAGATATCTATGTTCCAATGTCAACTAATGTCTCAAGGAATATTAAATATGCATCATTTGTTACTCTCATTCTCACACACTTCATTGGTATTCCACGTCACATTTATTGCAATTTCACATGTACACACAACAATAGCAAGGATGCTCTTCCCAATTGGGTGTGCTTGTCCTCATACAAAGGATTCTCTTCCCACACTGGGTGAGACTCTCCTCATACAACGACATCATTACAACACAAGTCTCACACGATGGGGTTTACAAGGATGAATATTCATGGATTCCATAGCACATTAGGAAAGATGACCTCAAGGCCCTTCTCTAAGGACTCCTCCATACAGATAAGAACAATCATAGAATGAGGGGAATAATGGATTAATGATCATCTCATACCGGACCCATTTATGACCCCTTTCAAAATAATTCCCCAATGCATCTACTCCCCTATACGACCTACCAAGGAACCCCCCGGGATATGGCAGTTTATAGATTTCACATTACACCACACATGCTATCAATTTGCAAACAAGGATAAATCCTCAGACTGAGTAACATAAGATCACAATCTAAATTTTTCATTAAAATTCCCAAGGAGGAAACTATAAATTCAAGAGAGAAACAAAATAAAGATCAATTGTAGCTACATTACAACATTTCAACCTTAATTCAAAAATGAAATTTAAACAAGTCCTTGAGGAAAATCGGACTATAACAACCTTCAAATGGATAAATATCCTAACGAAATAACTATAAAATTATGCATTGTTGGCGCATAATAAAGTAAAACATCAATCAAAAATTACCAATAATTCTATTTTATTTAACAATAAAATCTACACATCACAAGCACCACGTGACTTGATAAGCCACCTAAAGAGAGGATGGGAATGGTGGTTCTCTAACCACATAAGTATAATAGCATGTAAGAATTGGTGGTGCCTGACCACATAAATATGAATAACTGGTGGTCCCTAACCACATAAGTATGCATCACTGGTGGTCCTTAACCACATGAATATGAATAACTGGTGGTCCCAAACCACATAAATATGAATGCTTGGTGGCCCCTAACCACATAAATATGCATCACTAGTGATCCCTGACCACATGAATATGAATAACTGGTGATACATGTAATTCCATCCTTTACCCATGGGTTATAAACAATAAGGAATAGGTTTGCACTATGAACCAACAAGTGCGGCTCTCATATGTGGGGGAGTAAGCCACGATCAATGTCCATGTGAGGATTACAATGACTCAACATAGATCCTTTATCAGGATTAGGGACAACACCCTGAGCTTGTAATTTCCTGATGGGAGAACATGTGCCTCTCAACCCCTATTTACACTAGTTGACATCTCTCTCCTATAAAGGAGGGAACCATACACTAGGGGTACACGTTTAACATAAAAATAAGACTAACACAATGGAATACATAAAAATTCATTTCATATACACACTTACACATTTAACACGTTTATATAAACTCACAACTAACTAGATTACATAAAGGCCATCACAAAGGGTGCACATAGGGGATCATCCTAAACATCCACCACCCTTATCCCAAGTCGGATACTTGGTATCTCGTACTTGGGGTCATAACACATATATTGGTTTCCACATGAAAAATCACATAACTATCAAGAATTTTATCACTCCATTCTATATGAGTCAAAGATGCACAACATACCCTTACTTTTACCACTTGGTCTATCCACAAAACTACCACAATACACAACGTAATCATCATTACAAGGTATTCATATCCGTCGAGGATACCTCATAACTTTATTTTTAATTTTCATCTTTTTAAATAATCAAACCATTCCTTACACTGTATTAAACCACAACATATTTTATTCTACCAAATGGCACACACAATCACAATAAAACATTTTTTTCAAACAAGGTTACCATATACTCAACACATGATAAGGAAAGCATAGTCTAGTTGGTTAGCACCACCAACACAACATTCTCTTTTTTAATAAAATTTCACATAATCATGTACCTAATATTTTCATCTATATTGAGTTAACACGTACATGGTTTTCTATATACAATGAAAGGGAAACTTAAATTCAAAATTTAACAATGCAAGTTTTTCTAATGCTTTGATTCCATCACTACCATCATTATGTATTTACTATGCATCCTATAGTCACTATTATGTTTTTATCTCTAAACATTTACTCAATGCTAATAGCAATTTGGTGTAGGGGCACCCATAGTGCTTTCATGCCTCCAAGGGGTCAAAAAGTTAAAGTTTTTTTTTTTTTTTCTCATGTAATAAGGTCTTCTTAGACCATTTCATGTGTGTTGGAGTCTAATTTAAGTCATTAGGTGAATGGTAGTGTCTAAATCAAAAAGTTGTCCAAAGTTGCACAATATTGGCGAGCAACTTTTTGTATTTTTGTAAAAGGTGGACATAATGATGTTTAGTTGGTCTCTAATTTTAAATGTAGTTAGTATATTGGAATATGGTTAGAAATGTTTAGAAATGCCTTGTATGGTTGAAGAGGAGGTTGGTTGATGAAATTTTGGAGTTGGAGCAATAAAATAGTTTTGTTTTCTGCATTTTGAACGTCTCTTTGCTACTGAACTAAGTTGTACGGATCTATACAATCCTATGATGATTTGAAATAAATTGTGGATGTTAGGGATGTGAATCTAATTTCGTTTTGTGTTGGTTTTATGTAATTTAATTGTGATTTGAGTAAGTTGTTCCCATTTTACTTCATAATGGTTGAAACCCTAGGTAGGGTAACTAGTGAGGCAACAAAAAATGTAATAAACTCCATTCCATCGATAGAAACTTATAAAACTTGGTGGAATGGATTGTTTTGAAGTGTATTTTTATGTTACAAGTTTGTAGGGGCAGTATATGGAGTTTGGCACATGTGGAGTTGTTGCTATGGTCTAATATCTTCATGTATCATGCCTAGGAACCTTAGAGACTTAGGGAAACTATTGCAAAACCTTTAGAGATTGATCCACATGATAGGAGAAGGTTAATTAGGTCATGTGTGATATTTTAAAGGTGTTAGAACAATAATTGAGAACTTTTGAAGCCCTAAGTTCATTGGTAACATGCCTAGTGAACTAATTAGGCCTAGTCAAGAAGTAGGGTAGTCAATTTTTTTGGCATTTTGTACAAAGAACCCTACCCTAATTTTGAGATATGTTTGAGAATGGTGAAATGGGTATCTGAAACAACTATTCTTTCCTATATATCAGTTCTGGTTGAAGAGTTAGGTCCAAAATTCCCTTTTGAAAGACTACTACCAAAAATGAGGGTTTGTGAAGTAAAACTCATCAATTGAAGACTAAGGGTTCAAAGAGTGGTTGTTTGGTTGTGCTAGGTCAATTTTTACCCCTGCTCTACATCAAATTGGTATCAGAGCATAGGTTGGTCTGAAGAGGGGAGGATTTTAAGTGAAGAAGAAACAAAGATGCCTCCAAAAGGGAATGCAATCGCTAGAGAGGTGAATGAATTGAAGGAGAGACATGCAAGAGAGATGAGAAAAATGAAGGAGACTTGCTGCCCTAGAAACAAGTCAAAAAAGAGGAATGGTCACAGGAGACTTGAGTAACCGAGAAAAAGAAGAAAGGGAAAAGGAAAGTTCCCAAGGAGGGTCTAAGGAAGAGATGGATCCTGATGACTTGAGGATGGAAAATATGTTGAAGGAATTCAAGGGAGAAGGCCCTAAAATAAAAATGGATTTACCACTATATGGAGGAAAATTGGATAGTGAAGAACTCCTAGATTGGATAGGAGCACTAGACAACTACTTTGAGTATGAAGATGTGCCAGAAGAGCAAAGGGAGAAGTTGGCCAAGACAAGATTGAAGGGCTATGCCTTGCTTTGGTGGGATTATGTACAAGAAGAAAGGAGAAAGAATGAAAAGCCTAAAATCACCTCTTAGGATAGGATGGTTGCTAAACTCAAAGGAAAATTCCTACCCAATGTCTATAACAATTAGTTATTCAAAAGGCTTCAAAACCTTAAGCAAAAGGATATGGATGTGCAAGCATATAGAGAGGAATTCTAAAAATTGAGTATAGGGGAAGGCCAAGTAGAAGATGATGTGGAAAAAGTGGGAAGATATATCAATGGGTTGAGATACAACCTTCAGGATGAATTAAGTCTCACCAATCCAAGAATGGTGGAAGAGTGTTATCAATTGGCCATCAAGGTTGAAGATAAGTTGAGGAAAATGAAAGAAAATAAAAGCAGGGGTAGAGGAAGGAATTCTAGAGGAAGAGGGACATTTGTTGGTAGGGGGAAATCCCAAAGATCACAAGGAGAATCAAGCAACAATCAAGAACAAAGTTCAGACTCAAGGGGTGGCTTTAGAGGAAAGATACCCAATAATAGGAGCAGATTTGGAGGCCAAAGAGGAGGATCAAGTGGATTCACAAGGAAATGCTATAAGTGTAATAAATTTGTAGGCCATCAAGCATGGCAATGTCCTGAAAATTACTCTACCACTTCATTTGGAGCATAAAGAAGAAATCATTTTGTGCAAAGAGAGGACAATGAAAGCGTGAATTATCCATCACATAATGTTGATCCCAAAGTTGGTGAGTCCCTCATGGTGAGGACTTTGATCAAAGTACCAATGGAGAAAGAACCCTCATAAAGGAAGTCACTTTTTAGAACTACATGTAAGTGCCTAGGTAAATGTTGCAAAGTAGTGATTGATTTTGGTAGTACAGACAATTTGGTTTCAGTAGAAATGGTTGAAAAGCTTAAGTTGAAAAGAATCCCTCATGCCACTCCATATGATATCTCTTGGCTTAACAAATGGAAACAAGTAGTTGTAAATGTACAAATTTGTGTAGATTTTCACATAGGGGGATATAAGTACAAGGTTTTATGTGGCATAATATCAATGGATCTTTTCCATTTTCTTTTGGGAAGGCCTTGGTAGTATGATAGAAAGGAAATCCATGATGGGAGGAAGAATACATATGCCATAGAAAATGATGGGGTTTCTTACACCCTCACACCATTGAAGGATGAAAGCCAAGATTCCCAAGTAGGGTCTAGTGTGATGTTGGTCAATGAAAAGGAGTTCCTAAAGACCTTGGAAAAGGAGAATGTGGGATTTCCCATCATAGTAAGGCCTAAATTTGTCATGGCAGAAAAAAAGAAAGAGGAGTTTCCTTTAGAGGTCAAAACATTGTTGAAGAAGTATGATGAAATAGTGGTTGATGAGATTCCTAACACCTTGCCACCTATGAGGGACATTAGCCACCATATTGATTTCATTCTAGGGGCTAGTTTGCTCAACAAAGATGCTTACAATATGACTCCACAGAAAAATGAAGAGATTAAGAGGAAAGTGCAAGAATTACTTGGTAAGGGGCTGATTAGGGAGATTTTGAGTACTTGTGTGGTTCCTACAGTTCTAGCACCAAATAAAGGTGGTGATTGGAGGATGTGCATTGATTCCAAGGCCATCAACAAGATTACAATAAGGTATAGATTTCTCATTCCAAGAATTAAAGATCTAATGGATTGTTTGGGTGGTGCATGTTACTTTTCAAAGATTGATCTCAAGAGTGGCTACCACCAAATCAGAATCAGACCTGGTGATGAGTGGAAAATAGCCTTCAAGAAGAATTAAGGGTTGTATAAGTGGCTTGTAATGCCTTTTGGTTTGTTAAATACCCTTAGTAATTTCATGCACTTGATGAATGAATTGCTTTAACCTTTCATTGGTAAGTTTGTGGTAGTATATCTTGATGATATTCTTGTTTTTAGAAAAACTAAAGAAGAGCATTTGCAGCATTTAGATTTGGTTTTGAGAAGGTTGCATGAGGAAAAACTAATGATAAATTTGAAGAAGTGCGAGTTATTGAAAACAGAGTTGGTTTACCTCAGTTTTGTGGTCACCAATGGCACTTTGAAGATGGATCCAAGTAAGGTTGAGGCTATGCTAAGCTAGCCTACACCCAAATTAGTGGTTGAGGTAAGGATTTTCCATGGTTTGGCTAGTTTTTACAGAAAATTCATAAGAGGTTTTTGTCATGTTTGTGCTCCTATGATTGATACCATTAAGGGTGATAAAATGAAGAAGTTTGTTTGGTCTAATGAGGCTGATAAGAGTTTTGAATATTTGAAAAACAAGGTTGTTGAGCAGCCCATATTGACTTTGCATAGCTTTTATAGGGTCTTTACCATTGAGTGTTATGCAAGTGGTCATGATATAGGTGTTGTCCTAAGTGAAGAAAATAGACCTATTGCCTTTTTCAGTGAAAAATTGAATGAAGCCAAGAAAAATTATTCTTCCTATGATCTTTAAATGTATGCAATGGTGCAAGGATTAAAGAAATGGAGACATTATTTGCTTCCTAAGGAGTTTATAGTGTACACCGATAATCATGCCCTCCAATTTTTAAATAGTCAAGATAAACTCAATAGTAGGCATGTGAAATGGGTTGAATTTTTGCAAGACTTTACTTTCACCATTAAGCATAAAAAGGGGCAATCTAACAAGGTGGTAGGTGCATTGAGTAGAAGAGCTCTCATGGTGAAGGAAATTCAATTGAAAAACATAGGAGTGGATTCTTTGAAAGTTATGTACATTGATGATGTAGATTTTAAAGACATTTATGCAAGTTCTAGGCAGCCTTGTAGCAGCAATAATGAAAAATAGTTTGATTTTCTGATTGAAGATGATTTATTGTTCAAAGGGAACAATTATGTATTCCAAAATGTTCAATGAGGGATAACTTAATCAAATAAAAGCATAGTTGAAGCCTTGTAAATCATTTTGGTCTTGATAATACCTTGGAGTAGTTGAAGAGGCACTACTATTGGCCAAAAATGCAAACTGATGTGAGGAACTTTGTGGATAAGTGTACTATTTGTCAAAGGGCTAAAGGATCTAGCACCAATGCAAGGTTATATCAGCCTCTCCCCATTCCCAATAGGCCTTGGGCATCAATTAGTATGGATTTTGTGGTGGGGTTTCCTAGAACTCAAAGAGGTTTTTATTCGATGTATGTTGTTGTGGACAGGTTTTCTAAGATGACACACTTTATACCTTGTAAGAGAACTAATGATGCTTCATACATTGTAGGAATCTTTTTCAAAGAGGTGTAAGAATCCATGGTTTACCTCTTAGCATTGTATCAGATAGGGATAGCAAATTTGTTGGTCATTTTTGAATAACCTTATGGAAGAAACTTGGTGCTAATTTGAGTTTTAGTTCTGCCTATCACCCTCAAACTAATGGGAAGACTGAAGTGGTGAATAGGATCCTTGGAAACCTCCTAAGATCTCTAACAAAGGAGCATTCAACACAATGGGATCTAGTTTTTCCTTAAGCTGAGCTTGCATACAATGATTCAGTGAATAGAAGTGTTGGAAAAAGTCCTTTTGGGATTGTTTATGGTTTGCAGTCTAAGGGTATGTTTGAATTGAGAGATGTTAGTAACATGGAAAGGAGGAGTTCTGAAGGTGAACAATTTGCAATGGTTATGCAAGAAATCCACCAACAGGTTAAGGACAATCTTCAAAAGAATGTTGACAAGTATAAGCACAATGTTGATCTAAAAAGGAGAGAGGTTCATTACAAGGTTGGAGACTTGGTTTTGGCTCATTTGAGAAAGAAAAGGTTTCCTAAAGGGTAGTACTCTAAACTTTAGATGAAGAAAATAGGGCCATGTAAAGTGGTGCACAAATTTGGAGATAATGCATATGAAGAGAAATTCCTCCTGGAATTGCCATTTCTCCCATTTTTAATGTGTTTTATCTTTACCATTGTAAAGGGGATGTTGTTGCAAGTGATCATGTAGTTTCATCAGTTCTTTCAAATGAGGATTGGATCAGGGATCTTCCACCAAGCCAACCTTTGGAGTTGGAATACATCTTGGACAAGAAAGAGCTCAAAAAGACAAGGAGGAAGGTCTACTATCAATATTTGGTCAAATGGCAAGGTCTTCCTATGGAAGATGCATCTTGGATGACAGAGGATGATATTGTGAAGCATGGGTATATAGTTGCAGGTTTTTCCTCAAGTGGAACTTGAGCTTTCTTTCCCCCGGGAGTATGGTGCAGGGGCACCCATAGTACTTTCATGCCTCCAAGGGATCAAGAAGTTGAAGCTTTGTTTTGTTTTAGTGTTTTTCATGTAATAAGGCCTTCTTATACCATTTCATGTGTGTTGTAGTCTAAGTTAATTCATTAGGTGAATGGTAGTGTCTAAATCAAAAAGTTGTCCAAAGTTGCACAATGTTCACAAGCAACTTTTTGCATTTTTGTAAAAGGTGGACATAATAATGTTTAGTTGGTCTCTAATTTGAAATGTAGTTAGTATCCATTAGAATATGGTTACAAATGTTTAAAAAGGCCTTGTATGGTAGAGGAGGAGGTTGGTGGATGAAATTTTGGAGTTGTCCAGCAATAAAATAATTATGTTTTCTGCATTTATGAACGTTTCTTTGTTGCTAAACTGAGTTGTATGGATTTGTACGATCTTGTGATGATTTGAAATAAATTGTGGATTTTAGGGTAGTGAATCTACTTTCGTTTGGTGTTGATTCCTATAATTTCATTCTGATTTGAGTAAGTTGTTCCCATTTTACTTCAGACTGGTTGAAACCCTAGGAAGGGTAACCAGTGAGGGAACAAAAATGTAATAAACTTCATTCCACCAGTAGAAAGTTATGAAACTTAGTGGATATTGTTTTTTTGGAGTGTATTGTAATGTTACAAGTTTGCAAGGGCAGGAAATGGAGTTTGGCACTTGTGGAGTTGTTGCTATGGTCTGATATCTTCATGTATCAGGCCTAGGAACCCTAAAGACTTAGGGAAATTATTGCAAAACCTTTGGAGATTGATCTACATGATAGGAGATGGCTAATTGGGCCATGTGTGATATGTTGAAGGTGTTATAATAGGAATTAAGAACATTTGAAGCCCTGAGTTCATTGGTAACATGCCTAGTGACCTAATTAGGCATAATCAAGAAGCGGTACAGTCAATTTTTGAGGCATTCCATACAAAAAACCCTGCCCTAATTTGGAGATATGTTAGAGAATGGCCAAATGGGTATCTAAAAAAAGTCTTCTTTTCTATACATCAGTTCTAGTTGAAGAGTTAGGTCCAAAAATTCCTTTTTGAAAGGCTACTAGCAAAAATGAGGGTTTGTCAAGGAAAACCCATCAATTGAAGACTAAGGGTTGAAAGAGTGGTTGTTTGGTTGTGTTAGGTCATTGTCTAACCCTACTCTACATCACAATTACCAAATAATAAGGGAAGAAAAGACATCATAGGGTCATTTCAAACTTTAGTCACAACAAGAAGATAAGAATACAAGGTATATTCACACAAGAAACACTACAAGGGCCACAACACTAACCAAAGATCCCAGTGCTGCAATCGGGCTCTGATACCAATTATAATTCCCTAACTTTAACACTCAAAATACAATTAACAACAAAACAAAAATTTCAAATTTTGACCAATACACATGGCTAATTCACAAAAACTTGATTCAAAAGTACATAGTCCTGATACAATCATAGTTGGGTTTTAGAGGGGGACATGGAAATCACCTCAACGTGGAAGACCTGTTAATCCTACTAACACATGTATACATGTAAGATGCAATCAAGTGACATGTTGTACATTATCAATAATAACTCAAAGTGGTTAGAAGAGAACAATCCTAGGGGCTAGACCTAATTCCTCAAGGACACGTCTCCAACAGTCTTACCTACATATATATTTTGTAGAGGAACTGTAGTTCGACAATTGGACTTCAACCATCTCCCACATGGTTGGATAACAAGGAATATAATAGCTAAGCTACAAAGATGGCTTGACAAAAACTTCCATCACAAACTACTACATTTCTGCATTTTAATAATAGGTAATAATAGTTCAACGTCAAGGATCATGACTAGACCCACACATAACATTTATCGAAAAAAATCTAAAACAACTAGATGACATACACACAACCATCATCTACTCCAAACTCAACTACAAGGTTACTCAACACTTTCCAAACCATGAATAGACACAAAACTCTATTGAGAACAAGAATACAAGGGGGAATCAAATTATGCAAGGAAGATATACAACTCTTTACCATACAAATCCCCAATAATCACATACCTATACCCATTGCTAATATTTCATTTCTATAAATGTTTCATTTCCATATAATTCTAGGTGAGGAAGATTAGTAAGTTGATTTCACCTATAAAATTCAATCTCCATATCTTTAAGCCATAAGATTAGTATTTCATCTCTCACCTACACAATGAAATTTGATTTATCCACATAATTCATGACCTTCTATAATTTATATAAATAGTTGTTTATTCTCATGAATAGCTCCTTATCAGATATTATGTTGTGATATGTATTGTAGAGTTAAATTTTGTACTTTACTAACCTTCCATTGTAACTCTTAAAGCTAAATAATAATGTGGTTCTTTATTACCTTAATTATCTTTAATCCTAACCTAAACATTAATATGGAAGTTCCATACAATCATTCATGTTGTTATAAGAAGAGAATTATTTTATAAATATCCTTTATTTATTCTAGAACACCTTGCATGCCTAACCCGAATACCTCATAACTATATTCATAGAAACACTTGAATGTATAACAAATTTGTATACTCAAATGAATGACAAAAGATAGATTAAAATTTGGCATAGAATCAAAACACTTTATATCACAAGATCAACACATTTGTAAACTAGTGGAACAATAAATGAAATTAGATAGCTTTTTACTTTTCATTTCTTCCTTCCTATTATATTTTTTTTAAAGTGTGTGATGGATTATGCTTGATTTGAGATAGATTTTATTGTGCCTTCAAAAAAAAACATAACTCCCTACAATATTAAGAACAAAGATTCATAATTCTATTATTGGGTAATGGTCCAACATAAAGCATGCATTCTTAAGAGTCATAAACATAACTCTTTGCATCAATTTTCGCCTTTAAAAAAATATTTTTTCTTTTCTAACCCCACTTTTAACTCTTTATGACATGAATTATCTTTATTTTTATTTTTTATTTTCTCTAATAAACAATTAGTTTAAATGTTTTATTTATTACAACTTATTTAACTTGATTTGATTACTAATAGACAAAAATATATAATCTCCAAATTTCCATAATATTTATCTTAAATAGAATAAAGAAATAATAGTGAATAAATCCTATTAATAATTAATTTATCTTAAATAGATCATCAAATAATGGCATGCTTGGTGAATTGCTCTTATAAATAAAGGAATAATTAGTTTGCAGTAGAGCATATTTTGGAGAACTTTATTTTGAGCCACAATTTGAACTCCATAAATAAGAACCTATTTAGTAGTCCCAAAACCTCTAACTAGTGAAAAAAAGTAGAATTAATCAAATTAGGCATCATGGGGTGGAGGGGGAATGCAATGTAAACGTATCTTAACAAATAGGAAATCAAAGTTAGAAGTGAGACATATTGTAATGCCCAAGCGATAGATTAGGGGCAACCCATTTAATAAAATTAATGTAGATATTCTATGAACTCATAATGTTCATGAAATGTAGTAGACAAGTGGATGATAAAATAGTTCATTTGAAAGAGAACAACCTCTTATCTTAAATTTTTTCACTACCTCAGAGCATTCATAGGGAACCAAGTGCCCAACTCAATGAGGTATGACACTCAAAATCAAGGGAAAGAATTTAGGGAAGAAGAAGTGTATAATTAATAATTAGTAATCAGTCCAACATATCATAATCCAGTTTTATCTTAAGGAAACTAAACTTATAGACTAAATATTATTTCAATCATAGTATAAGGATTAAATTGTAATTAGATAGATTCAATATCGAACAAGAATTTAACCTACCTGGATAGCACTCCCCCTAGATGGTTTGAGTGACTCAAAAACAGAGGTTGGCTAAACAAAACAATAGAAATACCATTTAGCAATAAATTGTGTAACTTTGTCTCCCTACTTGACCGCCCCCTTTTTTTCATGGCTTTTCAAATGAGTCAAATCTCTTGTTGGCTACAATATCCCTACTTCATACAGTTCTAGATATTTTTTGTATACCCTCTATGTTTACTCTAATTGCAAATAAAACCTTGGTCATCTATTCCCTATCAAATATGAGAAATAAACTAGAAACTTTCTAGAACATTCACAACACATCTTTAGTAGTCAAATTAGTTTCTCCTAGCAATCCTATCCAAAATTCTCCCTCACATAATTATGCAAACCAATTATGGAACTAATTATTCTAGAATAGTGAAACATTTCATTCTTTTGTGGGTGTGTGAGTTGCATTGTAGACTTACGAAATTCCATGGTACTAATTTTTTTCTGCTCCAAGTATGCCTATCAATTGAAATAGACACTTTGATCTACTACAACAATTTCACAAAGAGCCTCAAAATATTTAGTCTTTTTATTTGTATTATGAAAGGAGAGAACAATTAAATTGATCTAGAATCATTCCACTAACAAAATATTGCATTCTGATACAAATGGGATTCTTGAAAACTTAATCCCCAACGTATGCAAACTTTTACAAAGATGAAATATTAATACCCAAAATTGTGATTTTAATAAATCTAAAATCTTGAAAAATAAACAAAGGTATAATTATACGCAACCGAAGGAAGAAACATTGCAAGTGTAAGTTAACAAGTAATCTTTAAGCTGCAATATTTCCAGTAATCGTCAGTGCATCCATCTTCACAAAGACTACCAACTAGCATAGGTTAGGAACTTGGAATTTTTTTTAATGCAACCCACTAAACTTCCATGGATGACTCCCATCACATCCTTAGTGATCTCTAGACTCTATACAATGCACTTCTACCTAGAAGAACTACGGTCCTTTGATAAACATCTTCTGCCATTAACCCTTTTTAGCAAGCCATACTCCAATTGAGGTATCATGAAACCACTCATATCTTGACCCACTAGAGAAAAGATCCCCTTCCTGTATATTTTTCTCATCTTCAACCTTAACCAAGAGCTCTAGTATACAAGTCCTAATTTCTCCCTTTTGTATTGCCTTAGATAGCTTCTCCCCAATCTTGCCAAGAATCATAGTATGCAACCTAAAGCACCCAATATCAGCCAAGCCTTCCTACCCTAATCTTCCTTTTAATGGTTGAAAAATAAATGTATCATCACAAAGGGGTATCTACTTCCAATAGTGGTCCAAGAGCAGTTGTTTTCTAAGTAGGTCTATGGGTATTTCCCCATACACTATCCTAAAAAAAATAACAAAGACTGCCTTGCAATAAGAAACCTACTCCAAGTTCACAACCCAGACTCAAAGTACATGTTGTGAATTTCTCATGTTGCTTCCCTATTTAAATTACATAAAACAAATTCTAATGTGTTTCCTCCTACCTAGATAATAGACTCAATGAGTGTTATATCCCCCACACCATCGACGAATGTAGTTGAGTTAATACAGATCATGACGGTTAAGAAACAATCCCCCCAAACAAATGTGAGGTATCCATTTACACAGCAACCAAGGTGAGAAAAAATAAATAAATAAAGATAATGAAGACATAATATTGCTTTGACAGGAAACACTAACAAGCCCATTCCCCCTCGATGCAGGACATTCCTTCCCCAGCATGGTGCACTACACCCTTCCCTTTAATGCTTCACATTTAACTCCTACCTTCTCCTATGTTACTATCCACCCTTCATCAGTTACCTAAAAAGGTTGTAGCTATTAAATGGGCTCATGTGCCTCATTTCTAGCACATTCTCCTAAAAATTTATTTCAACCATACAACCAAAGAAAATTTAGCAATCCATGTCCAGAGCACAATAATTGTGTCAGTGATTGTTCATAGTGAACACGCCATTGTACAATGCAGTAAAGTGAATACATGTCAAAAAAAGAAACCCAAATCAAGAAATCTAGATATGAAGAGACATTCACAAATGGTGAGTAGTTACATAAATTAATTTAAGTTGTTCAGGCCAAATATCCTTCCTTCATTTTCAATCAAATGGAAATCCTTGAGTGTAGTTACATACATTACATAGGAAAAGTTGCATCTAAAATATGTAAATCAATTAAGAATTAAAATACTTAGTTAATCTCTCATAATTGTTCTATATGCTAGTACTACTATGGAAAACTTTATATATCATAATTGGAAGTATTGTTATTAAAATTTTCTATAATTATTATCTTTAAGATCATTTTGAGTTCCACACTTTCCTATTTTCTTATGGAAGATAGGGTATAACATTGTTACTGTTGATAATGAAGTTACATAATATCTCTTTGATTCTTATAATTTTATAGTGATTTCCTTGATCATTAAGGATGTTAATGGAATAACCAAATATTAAAATAATGTTCTCATATAAGAAAATGGGTACTATCTTGGTCATGAATGTTCATTATACCAATGAATTCTATGCTTTATTTATTTATTTATTTTAAGAGGGTTATATCTAACACTATATATATATATATATATATATTAATGGTATTTTACCTTGGATATTTGGTTTCCCAATCCTTTAGACACATCACACATTCTTTCATAAGTTTCTTGTATATTTACGTAACTCAAGCTACAATTAGATTACTAGCAATGTGTTATCCCCTACACCATCTTGAAGATTATATCTCCTTAATATTCATTTGCATCCCATTAACACACCCATTCATGCAACATATTGTTTATATATAGTCATCCTATTTAGTGTTATGGATAGCAGGGTAGGTGGTCTTATATTTAGGGACACATCACACAATTGTTACGTCAGGTCATTGGTTTATAAAATATGTACTACAATATAAGATTTATCAATCCTCTATTATGACCATGTCCTTGAAACATTAATACACTCTTTCATTTTCTAAGGCATTTAGGAAATCTTCATGTGCAAAATGTTATTATTTACATTTTGCAACAACATTGAAATATTAAGCTTGTAGGTAGATGTAGGAATCATCGATCCTCTATTAGAGACCATTCATAAAATAGTGTTCAATTTTATTTACCATGTAATTGTACTCGCATTATGATATTTTTAGAGTGAGAGAGAGAGAAAAATGATGTATATAGGGTTAATTAATGTATCTAATAATATCCCAAATATGACATCACAGTCACTTTACTTATCACCTTGAATCTATCTAATAGTTTGGTTATAGGGATGCACATAAGAAAATAGAGTAGAATAAGTTACACACAAGGCATGGCCTTACACTTTCCTTCCTCTTAAAGAAAGATGTCATTTCATCATTAGACTCCTTTCTATCCTTGAACACCTTTCCACCATCAATTTCCATGCCTGTAATGCTTCCTATCAACTCTTTTATGATGTTGAATTCTAGACCAAACATCCGTAACACCCAATTCTTCCAGCCATTAACAAAGGCTTGTGACACCATAGGATCAAAGCCATGAATATTTTCAATGTAAGGGGTAATACCACCCTCCTCCAAAAGACCCCAAATCTTCTTATTGCTCGTAGTAGCACCATAGGAGATAGGATCAATATGGTTCCTTTTACCACCCATTTTGATCGCAAACTAGAACCACAACAACTTCAGGAGAAAAATGAAAAGAAGAAGCCTTGAGAAGGAAAAGGCTCTACAATCACCCAAAATCCATGTGGAAGTATCGAAAAGACTATATATCATAATAATGTTTAAATGCATCTCTTTTTGGATAGCTACAAAACATTAATTAGAATTGAGCTCACCTCAAAATAATCACACCGCAACGTGATATTACACATAAGAATCAACATGTGACATAAAAAAATCATAAAGGAAACCCCCTCCCTAAATAGTCTACTTTTCATGGTTAACAATAGATTGAATATTAATGGGAAGGGTATCTAACCTAGATCCCACACTCTAGGCTCACGAACCCCAAAGTTAGAAAACTTGTCTGCTAATCCATTACCCTCATGATAAATATGAGAGATAAAATATTTCTCAAAGGTATTCAATATAGCAATAGCATCAATAATAATATATTCAATAGACCAACAAGGGGGATTAATCTTTTTAAGGAAATTTATGGCATTCAACGAATCACCTTCAAGCCAAACCTTCCTAAAGCCTTCAGACTAAGCAAGTTTCAAACCATGATAGGCAGTGGATGTCTCTAGGGCACATGTTAACTTTGAATTGATTAATAAATACCTTTGTAATACAACTAAATAAATATAAATATCCTTGAGGAACTATATAGAACCACCCAGTAACTTAATCTTTAAGTGTACATTACAATTGATTATTTATAATTCTTTAGAATGATAAATAAAGTTTACACATACATCCATGTGAGAACACACATGAGTGTTGGGATGAACTTTACCATCATATATTATAAATTAAGGTACAATATAACTCGTAAGAAATGGATATGTCGTATCTAAAATACTAGAGGTGTATTTCTAGGATCAAAAAATTTAATATCATCTTGTATATTTGAATGTGGATCCACTTTATTTTCTACTTGATAAATCCTTAGGATTAGTGCTTCAAGGATTGAATAAAGTATGACACTAAGGAATTTTTAAGACCACTATGGTTTGTGTAGGCTTGAGATATGAGAAGAGTGAATGAGGTAATAGTTTGTATCAAGGATTTGGAATAATAGAGATAACTAAGGAGATTATGATACATGATGTAGAAATAGTAGATGTAGAAGTGAGCTCACTAAGTTAGGTAATGGTAGGACCAATAGTTCTAGATAAAAGACATATGCAAAAAGAAGTACTAAAGGGTGGGGTACTGGTAGTAATAGTAAATAAAGGTTGTATCCATGGTAGAGGTATGGGTGAAGTTTGATGCACTAACCTTACTAAGTTTAGAATAGGCACCTTGTAAAGTTTCTATCCCAAATTCTTTATTCACAAATATGTTATGGAACATATTCTCTAGTTGTTAAGGATTCTCCACATTAGTCAAATTAGTAAATTGAGTACTAAAATATTGTTTATTTAGATGAAATAAATGGTCATACTATTCATTTATATTAATCCCTAGATGACCACCATTAAACATATCACTATTTTAGATTGGTTAGCTAGATTAGGGCTTATGCAAGGGCTTCTTCTCTATCAGTGGTGAGAATTATGGAAAACCCTTGGCATAAAAAATAATATGGGAAAGAATATGCTATCAAAATAAACAAAATTAATTTTAAATCAAATTTTTAAATAGGTAGGGCCTAAAAACTACATGTAAGGGTGGGTAGTCTGGATTAAAATTAAGGTAGCATGGGGTAAAATGATAGGTAGTGTAAATCATCATCAAAACACAAAAATGAAAATAGATCAATGAAACATATGGTTGACATGATATGATATATGTAAATGTGATAAAAATATGAAAATGTAGATCTAAAATCCTTAAGGTTGATAATAGATCTTGCATTGTCTATGTTCTATTAAGTTCAACAAAATAAAAAAGGCATAAATTATTCCTTAGGGTTAGTATATGATAATCCAATGAAATGCATACACATAAGAAAAAATAATTTAGAGTAATTATAGATGGATTCTAATTATTAATAATTTAAAAAAATATATAAATGAAAATAATAAAGGACAAAAGACTTAGCTCTATTAATAAAGAATGAGTGCCAAATGGATAAGACTCTAAATTAATTGTACCTTAAGATAAAAAAAATACTTATGACAACCAAATGTGAAAATCAAAATGACAATATTCCATTTTTCTTTACCTTGAGTTAAATTCACCAATCAAGAATAAAATTATAACTACAAATTATACTCATTAGATAACAAACTTTATCTATGATGCTTAGTGATCTTTGTTCTATATACGCAATCCATGTTGACATGCAACAGTCAACACAAGCTGTGAGTCCAATTTTGAACCACATTCCCTTGCAAACTAACATCCATATAATGGGCACAACTTAAAATCAACAAAAAAAGAGAAAGATGTCAAAAATCCTAGTTTTATTTCTAAAATTGATAATGTTCAAATTATTGGAACATCATCACCTATTAATGAAATAGAAAAATGACACAAAAGCCAAGCAATGGTTTGAAAAATTTACAAGTTGTTACACCCCATTGTGTTATTACCTATTTACTATTACTTTGATGAGTTAAAAATGCTTTAATACATTATTATGTTTTGTATAATTTGATGGAAAATGTGATGAATGAATGTGTAGTACAATATGTATACTTTAAATACTTTGAAGATAAAAATATTTGATGCATATAAATGTAATGTTATCAACTAACTACTATTGTGATGCACTAAGTTGGATGTAGGAAAAAGAATCAATTCCTTTGGAAGAGAGGGGGAGTATCACTCAGGAGAAGAGCTTGGTTTGGTAACCCTTAATGTGCCTATTTGAGCTATCACACACTCACATCCTAGTTTGGTCAAGTTGAGTCAAGTTAGTTCAAGAATTGGTAAGTAAACCTTCAGTCATAGTTTGGTGATGATTTGTAATGATTTTGGTTTAGTATTTGGTTTCTTGATTGTTTCTAAGTTTGGATTATGTGACTAAATCTTTGTATTGAGTATAAGTTATTCTTCCTATATTTATGTTTATGTATTAATTGATGAGTATATATATAGAATGTATATATGTATGTGATTGTGATAACTCATACATGTGAGTATATACATGTGTGTGTATACATAGGTAGAAGTACTTACACATACTCATGTACGTATATATCATATGCATAAGAATATTGATTGGACATATATGACATATATATACATTTTGTATATATACCGATCAATGAATATGTAAATATATGTGTAAATATTATGGATGCTAAAATAATGATATATGTATGTAATATATATATACTAATATATATGTCTATGAGTATGTTAATGTATACATATATACATACATATTAATATATACATATATATAATTTTTAATATATTTAATGACAGCCAATGATTTTAATATATATATATATATTATAATGATGGTATAATAACATATATATTTGAAATGTTATGAAGTAAACTTTAGTGCATATATAATGCAAACCATATAATGTTGAATGGCTTGTATAAAAGCCAACAACATAATAATCATATGTTGCGCATAAAGGCTCACACATACGTGAGAATAGTATTGTTGTTGATAGTGCATAGAATGTGGATTATTTATTATTGCAAAATAAAGTGCATAAGATGGAAGTGCATGGGAAATATTTGTAAGGCATTTTAATAGATAATATGCTATGTTGTAAGAGATAGAATGCATATAAAATTCAAAGTGTTGCGCTAAAAAGCCACACACAGTCATATTAGAGCATAAGACTTTGTCAAAGCCATAAGCTGGTTGAAGCTAAGGAAGAAGTTGATGTGTTGTGGCAGCCACAATGCCAATAAGAAACTTGTAAGCAAAAATTTATATGTTTGACTCAGTAAAAGAGTAGTTGTTGTTAGTTCAAAAGGGTGACTCAACCATATTAGAGAGACTAGAAATGTTGGGGTTGTATATGTGTTTGCATATCAATTGTTTGAGTAACCACATTTCACTTCATTTGGCTTAATCAACTCATTTAGAGGAGAAGTTGGTTTTTGTTGTTAAATGGTGCTAGTTGGAAGAGAAAAGGTGATAGATTATAGAGCTTGTTTGTAGCAATAAGTTTCTCAACTTTTAGTATAAGTAGAGGCAACTTCTTAAAATTTTGGTCATTCATTCGTTATCTATCATTTCATTCTTTTGTAGTTCATTGTTATAGTTTTCTATGCAAATAGGTTGTTGAGTGTATTAGTGAAGAAAGAGAGATGGCTTTGATAATTTGTAGTTGTTAAGAGTTTTGAGAAAGGACAGGATTGGAGATAGGCTAATCAGAGAAGAAGCAGCAAGCGTGACTCTGGAAATTAAGCTTAGGAAGCAGTATCTTCATTAGGAGCTATAGTTCTAGGCATTCTGATTTTACTTCTCTATTCTTTTTATGTTGAAAACATATTTTTTTATGAATGCAAGTGTTTGAGGAAAAGAAGAATTATATGCTTTGTTTAGCTTGCTTGCATGAACTTTGATTATTTCTTATTTTGGCGAGCTTGTATGATCTTTGGTGAATTCTTATATTCCTCATGGTGGAATTGAGTAGTTTTGTTTACAAAACAAGATAATCATAGCATATTAGTATAATACCTAGGTTGACATAGACCATATGTATGCTTACATATATTATGAAATATGAGAAATGATATTATTTATAGTACTATGTTGAAGATCTCAAATTACAATACTATATGTACATGTGTGGTTCATTTGGTTGTTCCTGGGGTTAGGATAATCCATGGATGGGAGTAACCTAGTTGGACACTTAGTTATGCCATCACCTTTTAGGTTGAAATTAAGTCTTGTTGAAAAGAGTATGTGTGGTCATTTACCAAATTGAGCAAAGGGTGGTTGAACATACGACTTCACTTCTGAGTGGTTGATTTTATATCAAATCTTTGGCCAAAGAACTATAAGTAGCCACTGTTTACACTTATCGATTCACTATGAGCTAGGTTTACATAGCTAGGTTGGGAATATCATGCATATAGATTATAGCCAACGTATGATAGCTCTAGTTATGTAGGACACAACACCATGCTCAAGAAGGCTAGTTTTATGTGGTTACTAGACCAATCTCTTTGTCAAAGAGTAGGGCCATCTTACTATTTAGGTAGATGTGTAGGGGACTACAGTAAGTCAGTGGTTGGCAGAAAAGCGCTTGAGTGATACTCTCCCTCATACAGTTGGTAGGAAAAATTTGAGGTTGTATGCCTAGGAAGGGACATATGGACCATTTATACTCTATTTCATTAAGCTCTTGGAAGCTATGTATGTAATCTTGTATCTCTATCTTTTTGGAAATTGTAATTGGAAAAATGTTATCATTACATGGGATTATGTAATATAAAATCGTTACTTGGACTATGAAATATTTCTTTATAAATGCAATGGGAGTTTGAAATGGATTTATTTCAAATATGCATCTTGTTATTTGAATTATAAAAGAAAATGTTTATTGCTTTATGTTAGTAAACATGAACTATTCACGTGTGGGTTAAAACATAGGTAAAAACAAAAGGGTAAAACATCGAGCTTGTTACATGTAGTATTAAAGCTACCATGTTTAGCTTTGGAACCTATGAGCTCACTATGATTTCATTAAAAATTATATGAATCTAATGTTTGGAATTCTTGTGCCAGGATGGTGCATCTCAAGTTGACTACAAGGAAGTTAGTGATTGGAAATGAGTGTTATCTCAAGGCCAAGAAAGAAAGGGAATCCATTGTCAGAACCATTGAGGGAACTAATTACGACAATGCAATATGGCTTAGTGACACTGAGACTATTACCCATGCCTTATCCTATGTCAATCAAGAAAGAAAGAGGATGCACAAGGCAACTAAATTTGTACCTCTTGTCTCTCCCGCAAAGTGAGATTCCCTACCACTTTCCAAGGATATGCCCTTGGAATGGAGTGTCGGTCCTACCATAATTTTTAGGGACCCTCGTGTTCTTCCATTGTCTGAAGTTATTGTAATTGCCTCTAGTGGCAAATCAAAGGGATATTTCCCCCAAAATTATGTATATGAGAGTGAGTCTGAAGGTTATTCACCCTTAGACAATGTATTTGAACAACAATCTAAGGGATATGTCCCACTTAGCTATGTATTGGAAAGTGAATCTAAGGGATATTCTCCCCTAGACTATTTGAATAGTTAGTCCATGTAAATGCAAGGATAATGGAAATCCTTTGATCTTAAGAAAAAATATGATTTGACAAAAATTTGTGCAAACCTCTTCTTTCAAATTTTTTGTTATTGAATGTTTGTTTTTGAAAATGTTTTTAGAATGCTAAGTAAGACTTCATAGGATCTAGTTGAAATAAAACATCCAAGTGGAACACTACTTATTAAAGTGGTTACAACAAGAACTAACCTTGGGGGTAGCTAAGAGGTAGGCCAAGGTGAAAAAAACTTTGAGGCTAAATTGGATCGTATTTTCACCATGATCAATGAGAGTAGAGAAACAATTGGACACCTCGAGAAAGAGGTAAGAGGAATGGAAAGGAAAGAACATGAAGTTCCTAATGGAGAGGAAGGAGAAAATTCCCATGATCATTCACAGACGAGTGATCATGAAAATGATGAATCCCAATCTAGATCTTAGGGAAGCAAGAGGAAACGACTTGCAAATGAATTATCATGAGATATGAGGAAGGTCGCCCCTCCTAAGTTTGAGGGAACCACCAATGGGGATGCAATTGAAGCATGGCTCACAAAAATGAAGAAATATTTTGAGATAAGAAACTACTCTGAAATAACTAAGGCTATCTAGGGCACCTTTCAGCTATTTAGGGAAGCATCCACATGGTGGATGAATAAAAATATGGAGCTTGGGTTAAGTTCCTTAAGTCTCACTTAGGATGAATTTGTGGAAATTTTCTGAAAATGGTGGCTACCTTAGCTTTACTATGATCAAAAGCTTATTAATTTTTAGAATTTAAAGCAAGGAGATTTCTCAATAAATGAGTATTGGGAGAAATTCACTTGTCTCCTAAGGTGTGTTCCAATGCACCAAAAGGATGAGCAGTTTCACATTAGGAAATGCATCATGGGCCTCAATGCCTAAATTGAAGGAGAAGTAGATGTGCACAATCTTGCTACTATGGATTTGGTGTACAAAACAACCATTAAGCAAGAGCAGAGGCTTAAATCTATCTCTACCTACCATGAAAAGAATAAAAAAAAAATTAATTGGTCACAAGCTAATCAAACTTCTAAAAAACCAAGTGATGGGTAGAATTTTCAAAGGAAAGGAGACAAAGGATTCCATAATAATCAAAGTGAATCTAGAAGAGACCACAAGGGAAATAATAACAACCCTAGCAAGAACAAAGGAAGTTTTGCTAGACCAACAACAAGACAAGGGCCATTGAGAGGATGTTACACATGTGGAGGAGATCACCATGCAATTCAATGTCCCAACAAACCACCAAGGACACAACCACATGGAAATCCTCTACCTCCTCAATGAGAAGCATTCCAGCAAAAGATTATACGATGCTAGACAGCCAACATGTGAAGTATCACATTAATCGTGTGGAAATCCTAGGTACTTTGTTTGGTACATCTATTTCAATTCTAATTAATACTGATGCTACAAAAAAAATTGTTTCTCCTTGTATAACTATTAAAATTTCTAGAAAAGTTGGCCATATGGAAAATTCTTGGATTGTTGAATATACAAAGTAGACAAGAGCTAAGGTGGAGCAATGTTTATTTGAGGCAAGGGTTGAACTTCTGAGATTCTTTATAGAAGTAAATTTGTACGTAGCCCCCCTAGGTTCATATGATGTCATATTAGGAATGAATTGGCTATGGAAGCATAGAGCCAAGGTAGATTGCCATTCTAAAACTATAGAATGTTTAGATGACGTTGGGAATTGGGTATTCTTGCAAGGAACACTTAGAGATGTTAAGTTGCAGAGAATTTCTATTGTACATGCATAGAGATAAGAAGAAGGGATGTCAAATTTTTGTTGTAAAAATGGAAAAACTTGAAGAATTCAATGAGTTAATCTCTCAAGATGTAGTATACTATGGACCCAAAGATCTCCAGGAAGCCTAGGATGGCAAGATGGTGGAATTAGGAAAATTGGATATGGAGAAATATCCTATCCTAAGGGAATTTGTGGATGTATTTCTAGATGAATTACCTAGATTAACTCCCAAAAGAGTGTTTGATTTCTCCATTGATATTGTTCTAGGATTGGAGCCTATATCGAAAGTTCCATATGGGATGACCATGACAGAGTTAATGGAGCTAAAAGATCAATTGGAGGAGTTGTCCAAATGATTGATTAGACCCAGTGTTTCACCCTGAGGAGCATTAGTGATCTTCATAAAGAAGAAGGATGGTACACTGCACTTGTGCATAGATCATCACTTGCTTAACAAGGAAATGATAAAGAAAAAATATTTTTTACCACGTATCGATGATCTCTTTGATCAAATGTGAGGAGGAATTGTGTTTTCAAAAATTGATCTGCAATCAAGGTATCATCAACTGCGGATCAATAATGAAGACATATTCAAAATAGCCTTCAAAACTAGTTATGGTCATTACGAGTTCACAGTCCTACCTTTTGGACAGAATGAATGCACCTACAACATTCATGAACTTGATGAATAATGTATTTCAATACTACTTAGACAAGTTCATGTTGGTCTTATTGGATGATATTCTTATCTACTCTAAGAACGAAGATGAACATCTCCAACATCTAGGGATTGTTCTCCAATGTTTACGAGAGCATAAGCTTTATGGAAAGCTCTCTAAATGTACCTTCTTTTAGAAGGAAGTGTAGTATCTGGGTCATGTGATTTCAGCTGATGGGATTGTAGTGGATCCAACAAAAAATAAATCAGTGCTTGAATGTTCAGTACCAAAGAACGTGCTAGAAGTTAGAAGTTATATGGGTCTGGCTAGTTATTATTGAAAGTTTGTAGCAAAATTTTCTAGAATATCTTTTCCCATTACCTCATTGCAAAGAAAAGGGAAGAAGATTGAATGGTCAAAGAAATGTTAAGCGACATTTGACCAACTCAAGGACAAGTTAACTATAGCTCTAATACTAAAAGTACTAGATCCTAATGGTGATTTTGTTATCACGGATGCTTCAGGTGAAGGTTTGGGTGGAGTATTGATGCAGGATGGATGAGTCATAACCTATGAGTCTAGGAAGTTGAAGCCCTATGAGAAAAACTATGCTTCGTATGATTTGGAATTGGCAATAATTGTCCATGCATTATAGATGTGCATACACTATCTATTGGGAAAACCTTTTGAACTGAAACCGATCACCACAATTAGAAGTATTTGTTTACCCAATCAAATCTAAATACATGAAAAAAGAGATGGTTGGAATTAATATTTGATTATGATTTTAATATCCACTATATCAAGGGTAAGGAAAACTAAGTTACAGATGCCCTAAGTCATAGGAGACATATCTCCTCAATGATATCAATTCAAAAATAATAAAAATCCAACAATGCAAAAGGGTAAAAATCCAAAAAAAAGAAAAACAACTTAAGGAGAAATAAAATGTTCTTTAAGTGAAAACCACTTTGTGGCACTTCTAGGATAGGTACCATAGTGAAAACTTGTCAAACAAGCGCTACATTTGAATAAGACCAGCATCGTTATCTATCAGCACTATCTGAAACATCCACCCATTCGTCCCATAATAAAATGTGCACACCAACCATGGCTCAATGACTGATTGAGTATTGAACCTTGTTGCACCATCAACATCTATCTCTCCTAACAAAGGTAATCTTGCCTTGAATTGGGGGAAAATTCCTGAAACTGGTAGCGGAATGGATCCTTCAACATCCCATCATGGTCAAAAACTATCAAAAAATCAAAAACATCTAGAAAACAAACAAAATAAAAAACAAAGTTGTAAAACATCAAAATCCCAAAAACATGTTATGCTTTTGAGTCAACACCGGTCAAACTATGTGATCTTTGTGTGTACAATGTAGGAAAGGCTTATCAGCCCCTGAGGCCTTAGGTCAGTCCCCTTAGGTATTTGCCATGCTTTCTTTCAACTTAGTCAAGAAATTCAAAATCCAAAAAAAAATTCAAAAAATAGAAAAGATCAAAAACATGTTCTTATCAAACCAAGTGAACTACGATCCTCTACGTGTACAACGTAGGCAAGGCTTATCTTTGATGAGCCCCTAAGGCCCTAGGTTAGTCCCCTGAAAACAACAAAATCAACATCATATAAGCTCAAAAAATCAAAAAGATCCTACCTCTATCATCACCAAACATAATAAAAGTTTTTCATCCATAATAAACAAATCGTCACACTCACCCTTTGACAATGCAAACAAAAAATAAAACAAACATCAAAATGAAAAATTTCAAAGAGAAAATTGAAATAATAAGACAACTATCAAGTGAAAACAATTCCAAAGTGTTACCTACCACAATTCACCAACAACATTCTGAGATATGTCTTAACAAATAAAAAGTTCCTACAATAGACATTATCAACACTAGATAATAGCCTGAAACCTCAAAATAGATATAGAAAGTGATACTGCAAGATTGTTTATCTTCTTATAGTCTTATCTTTTTGATTTATCATAATACCATATTCCTAGGATCTCTGGAGGATTTCCATGAGGATTTAGAGAAGGAGTGGTGGTATTAACTATCGATTTTTGTTAGTTATGTTTGTAATATGTTTTTGTGATACTACCATGGTGAATACTTGCTTTGTTTGGTGTATGGAAGTTGTTTTGAGACAATTCGTGTAGTGGTTGCATGATAGGTATTTCATACCTTTTTGTGTAACTAGTCTGAAAAGTTTAACACAATTCAACCATATATTCTAACAAGGTTTTCATATGTCTAGTATGAGCAAAAATATTCTTTGTATGTTGAGTCAAAGTCCACACAATGGATACAAAGTCACCTTGGTTATTAATACCCTAGTGCATCATATTTGTTTGCTACATCAAAAAGGATTGTTAAATATATGAAGCCTCTATGCAAAGAAAAAACAATTCATTAGTAACTAACAACATCAAATTTCTATCCATCTTCCAAAATTTCTTCTAACTAACAACTCCATCCTACAACAAAATATCATTAGTACCACATCCATCCTACATGAACAAACTTCGTCAATACATATCATGATGATAATAAAGTTATAAAAACATCATGTATTGTGTATAATCATACATCCATCATATGCATAATAAAACATCATATATCATATCGATATATTGATCATCCATCCATCCACATCATATGCATACATAAAAAAAGTACAAAACATGAACATAAGCATATATACATCATCATCCATAATCATCACATAACACATAATGAAGCCTAATTGAAACATAAGTTATATCTTATATATCATCATCAAAAATGAGAATTTCAGGTACACCATAAGATAACATGTGTGATATCATAATATAGAAAAATACATATATATGAGGCCTCATCTGGGCTGATGAATGTATATACAAAATCATGTCTACAACAATGTCTCTGAAACAATATAATGATCAAGTACATATAATCCTACTACTTGGTCGAAGGAGGTAATCTATAATTATCATGGCTCTGATGCAAAGAGGGTCGTGGCATGAATGCAAGTTGATATGGATTCCTAACTAACTGATCACCTAAATCAGCTACACCAATACTTGTACTAGGCTCACCGAACCAAGGACATCTTCATGCTCTAGGAACTGATACCTCATATAGAGTCTGATAATAAGTGGCCTCTCTCATATACAGATCATGCTTTGCTTTGAGGGAATCACACTCTAATATGAGGGTATCCCTCTCAATTGTAATGACTTGCACCTGCACCTCAGCAACATGACATCAACCACTCTTAATGTATCACTCTGCCCTAAAGTCGTCCCTCTCCTGCCTAGCTAGATCTTGCTCGGCCATTAATTTTTCCACCTGTGCCTCAATGACCTATTTCTGCACAACCTCTACATCTCGAGCAACCATCAATGGAACTATTTGAGCCGTCGTCGCTGCATCACTAGGTGGAGGAGGACCATATGCCTGATCCTATTGCATGGGATCATCCTATCCATCTTGTTTCCCATCTTATCTAGCTTTGTCCAACTGCTCCACAATGACCTAGACTCGATGTATCTCGCCTCTCTAATCAGTGATACCTACTCTACCCATGGCTGGTACAACACCAACAAGATTTGTGAACCTCAAAGCAATCTGTAAATCAAGGTAAAATTATCAAGGTTAGGAAATAATGCATATAAATCAAACCCTAATAAACAATGGAGTACAAATAAACATAAAGACATAAAACATAAAGCAATATCACCATAAAGTCTCCACACCATCATTGATTCACATGTATTGCCCTTCTCCATTTTGATTGATATGAATAATTTCCCTCATATTTGAGTGTGCAATAATAAGCCTATGACAATGACAAAGCAAAATATTGAAGATTATTGTCTCACACTAGCAGAGTGTACTTGCACATGAACTAGATTTGATTGGATGTAGATGTCTAAGATTGTTTAGATGTGGATAAGATGCCAAAATGACAAGGACAAGGATCTTTTATAGAAAAGACAAATTTGAATGAAGGGTTGAGATTCATTGTCAATGAGATGTGTTAATCAATGGCAAAAAATGAAAGTTGTAGTATGGAATAGGGTTAGGGCTAAATTAGGGAAAAGATAAGGATGAATGGCTAGGATTGAATTATAAGATAATTCTATCAAGGGCTAGAATTACATGAGATGTCAAGAGATAAGATTTGATGTGGAAGATAAAATTGACATAGAAAAGGAGGTTGTAGGGGAAATTCAAATGAATAATTAAATAATAAAAGTATTATTTAATTATAGTGGACATGCAACAGGTTGACTTTTTCTTTAAATAACAATTTAATTCAAAATTGGGACATGGGACAAGCTGATTTTTTAATTAAATAATAATTCAATTCAAAAATAAGAAGAAGATGACAAATTAGTAAACAATTAAATAAATAAAATTTATTTAATTTAATGATAGAAAAGACTAATGAATAATTAAATAATTGAAATAATTATTTAATTATAGTTGAATGATGGATAAATGATTAAATAAATAAGATTTATTTAATTGTTGTAGAAGGGGACATTAGTGATGCAATTAATAAATAGAATTTATTTAATTAATCAAAAAAGGAGATAAAAAGATAGAAATGAATTAATTAAATAATTAAAATTATTTAATTAATAGAAGACTTATGACATTAGACAAGGGAATTGACAAGGAAAAATGGTATTAGTAGGTCTAGGACATTTTTTAGTGTCTACAAAATCCATCGAGCCCACCATTGATCATAGTTTGGGGTAGTCCTAGGATTTGCATGTCCAACTAGCCACCCTCATACAAATAGGGTAAGTGCTCTAAACTCGGCAACAATTGGATCTCAGTTTGCCTGCAAACCCCACACCCAAACCTCTCAAGTGGTCCTACCAAAATGAGCCTAGTAATCCTCTACAAAATGGCTCTATCTCTTGCCGAACAGGCAAAGCACACAATCAAGTAAATATTGCTCAAGAAAAGTAGGTACACGACTGATTAGCCAGCAAGTCTGTCTACAAAAGGGAAGCTACTCCTAGTTGTCATGTTATGCATCATAGTCTAACCACGGTCTCCAAATGAAACTAGGCATACCATCAATCACATGAAACCAATAATGTAACTAACTAGGCCAGGTGTAATGGAGAAAATCACCATATCGGTAAGAATAAGGATCCTTGGGAACCCGATCCAAGATACCATTAGGTCTAGTGACTGGGATATGCTCCCCAACCCAGCCCACACATGTAGTAAAGAAAATTCCTAACATCAAGGACTCACCGCATAGCATGTGTCCCTTGTCGTATGAAATAGTTCTCAAGCTCTCCATGAATCAGTACATGGAGGATCCTCCATACGTCCTCTATGGTGATGGTGGCCTCCCTAGTAGGTAAGTGAAAAGATGATCTCTGAGAGTGCCATCGCTCCATGAGGGTGGTCATCATAGCTCTATGTCATCGAAACATGGGCATGTAGCAAATATGTCGTAACCCCACAACATCTAGAACATCTTGCTCTAGCTCGTGGAGCCCAATGATCAAATCAAACAACTCCCATGGTCGTCACTCCCTCCAATACAAAAGTTTGAGAACTACCTACAACCATTCAACCCATGATGTTAAAAATTTGCTATGAAAACACAAACGAACCTCACATTGCAAACAAACTGGCTCAAAATTCTAAAAATAGTCAAAAGCGGTCACTTTTTGACAAAAGCGATGACTATTGTCAAAAGTGGTCACTATTTTGTTGAAAGCAGTAAATAAATCCAAAAGCATTTAAAATGGGAAATGCAAACATATTTCTCAAAAGTGATTTTTTTTTACAAAGGTTGCCATTTAACTTGAAAAAAGTTAAAAGGGAACACTTAAAGCAAAAGCAAAAACAAAGGCAAAAAAATATGTCAAAAGTGAACATTTATGACAAGTGCAAACAGAAAACTCAAAAGCAGTATGTACAAAAACATCAAAAGTGGTCATTTCAATGCTAAAGTGAAAAAATCACAAAACTATTGCTTACGCCTAAAATATTTTCATGCATTAATTACACAAAAATGATAAGATGAAAAAAAGAAGGAAAGGGTACATACCGAGGCACCGACACCAGCAAGCTGCCCGAACTCATGAACCAAATTTGTGTGATGTGGGGATCCTTGAATCCTCACCATAGCTCCTTGACAAGATCAACAAATCATGAAATCAAGAGGCAAGAAATTACTATAGGCTCAAAATGCAAATGAGGTAATTTAAACCCTAATTACCTATTTTATCCCCTAAACCCTCATATTTTACCTAGGAAACCCTCCTAGATTGAAATTAGAAGCTTTCGGGAACATCTGAACTATCAACGAAGGTCCTATAAGCTTAATTTTTCATCCTCTATACATATGAACTAAAATAAACATTGTCACGAGCTTGACCCAAAAAATGATATTTTCGGCCAACCTCTTGAGGGGGTGGCCCAATGTCCTACCATTTTTCTGCTAACTGCTGGGGCATATAAAATTTTCAAATCTTAATCTTAACATCTAATTCTTTGAAACAAAGCAACCAATACTTTGTCTCAAAAAGGGGAAAAATGTTTGTACATGATCCCATAATACTGGTTTACAATTTTTGGCCAAACTGGACATTGAACTAATTTTTTCTAACTAAATCTTCACTTTCAGGCACCTATAGCGGCTAAACCGTGAGGAATTTGAAGATGATGCAAACGAGTGATTTGTGAAATTTTTTCTTTAGATTCTAAATATATTTTTTTCAAAAATTTTGGAATCAAATTGCACTTATTTTTCCATCTCCTTCAAAAACTAGTTTTTTTCAGTAAACACCATTTTTAAGGAGTGACACTCACTGTATAACACATAACTCTTTTTCCATGAAGGATAAAATTCTCTCTTTTTTTTTTAATTTATATTTTTAACTATGATATCTAGTGCTTCCAATTTGTTTCATAGTGTTTCATTAAATATTTTTCCTTAATCAAGTTTCAAAGTCAAACCAATTACAATTCAGACATAGGTGAACCATATAACATATAAATTTTTTTGTATGTATCAAAATTCAATTTTTTTTGTTAGATCAAGGACTTCAATATCTGGTGCACTCATATTTTTCAAAAAATTGATAATCTTTTATTTTTCCACATGTGCAGAATATAGAGCTTGATTTTCGGTGAAAAACCTACATTCAAGAAATAAAAATTAAATATAATAATAAAATTAATTTATTTAAAATTATACTTTTTGGGAAGCTTATAATAAGGACTACATACTTACAAAAAATAAAATTTAAATGAATTCATTTGATCCCCCAAAAGGTAAATCAAAAGTGGTTTTTTATCAGCACTTTGATAGGTGTAAAGGAGACCCCATTATAGGTATGGTTTAAAACTAGCGAGGTTCTATCCAAGGGGGTTTGATCTAAGGTAGTTTGATCAAACCCTCTTTAATTGGAATGCTTTAAATGGAAATTTTTAAGGCTTAAATCATTATATTTTCTAAAAATATGTGATTTCAACAAAAATCAGAATCTCCCAGAAATTGTAAACCAGTGTTGTGAGATCATAAACCAACCTAACACTATCGCACATCCTAAATGACATTTTCTCATCATCGACATCATTATAACCTAATATCACTGCATTTCACATCAATTACATAAAAAAACCTAATTTCCTTTTTTAATTGAATAATATTACATTATTTAATTAATTCGCTTTTTCATCACTTTTGACTAATTAAATAAACTTCATTTATTTAATAAATTCCTAAATCTAACTTTATTCCTCCCGATTAATTAAATAACATCAATTGTTTAATTATGTCACTAATTTACCCTATTTCCCTAAATCAATTAAATTATTAAAACATAATATTTTAATTAAATCACTTTCCCCTAAATATGAATAATTGGATAAATTATTCAAACATCATTCAAAAAGGTCAAAACAAACAAATACAACTTTGTTTGCAAAAGTCAAACATGATTTGCACATTCCACTCAGAAAGATTAATTAATTATCCTCACCCACTTTCATGATTGAGCAAATTATAGTCCCTCGATTGCTCACTCTGATTGGCTAACTAATCCATCTATTTCCTGGTTGATTCATCTATTCTTCAATCCCACTGAAGGCTCAATCTATTTCCTCAATTCCACTAAGTTCACTCAAATTGATTTCATCAATCACACAGATTATGTAATCAAAATCCATTGATTCTTCCCATCTAATTATTCTCAACAGTTTTGAATCATTGATCGGGATATTCTACTTTGCGATCTCGATCATTCATCTCAAAACAAAAAATCTATATAACAATCTTCTTCATCCTCAAAAAAGATCAAAGAATTGACATCTTTTGCACAACAAAGTAATGCTAAAATCACAATTAATTTCTTGAAAAACTTTGACACACATCTTTGATCAACACACACACATTTGGAGCTTTTGCAATGCATCAATGGAGGCTTTGTATTGATACAATGATCCAACATCATTGTGAATACACTTCGATAGTACGAGATGGATAACAACATTAGTTAATTGAATTCTTCGTATGTTCTTTGATTGCATTGCTTTTTAGTTCATTGAATTCAGTAATCTTATATCATTCATTTCATGAGTAATGGGTATGAATCTCCATATTTTGTTTGAATTAGATTAGTTTAATTCATAGACATTTGATTATCTTACACTTATTGATTTCCCCCTTACACACAAACCAATTTCAAGTTTTAAGTGTTGCAAAAAGTCCAAGGATGATGAGTATTATGAGCAAGTCAAGCAAGCACTCTTAGATAATCCGCATGACCCAAAGTATGAAGGATTTCACTTTGAACCTAATGGTTTATTAAGGTTTAAGGAAAAAATCTATGTAATTGACTTTTAGGAATTAAAAATATAGTGTGGAAAGAAGTTCATACCACACCTTATTTAGGACATCCTAGAGTAAATAAGTTGTTGGATTATGTAAAGCCACTGTATTTTTGGAAAGGAATGAAAAGGGATCTTGTAAGATTTGTAGTAAGTTGCTTAGAATGATAGAGGGTGAAGGCAGAACATCATCACCCTACAAGACTTTTGTATCCTCGTGAAGTTCCAGAAAAAAAAAATGGCAAGTCATTAGCATGGATTTTGTGCAAGGTCTTCCAATGTCAAGGAATAAGCATAATGCCATTTTGATAGTGGTTGATAAGCTTACAAAGGTAGCTTGTTTTATTCCAAGGAATCTAATGGATGGAGCTCCTGTTATAGATCAAAATTTTATTCAAGAGGTATTAGGTTACATGGAATTCCTAAGAAGATTATTTTTGACAGGGATGCTTGTATGACATCTAGGTTTTGGCAAACCTTATTTTCTTCACTTGGAACATAGTTGAACATGAGTTCAACATACCATCCAAAAACCGATGGTCAAATTGAAAGGGTGAACCAAGTATTAGATGATCTACTAAGAATGTATAGAATGGATCAACAATACAAATAGGAAGATTACCTACTATTGGTAGAATTTGCATATACTTGAACACTTATCATTTCGTAATTAAGATGGCTCAATTTGAAGCATTGCATGGTAGGAAGTTTCGAACTCCTATAATCTCGGATAAGCTAGAGGATAGGATAAGCCTTGGGCTAGAAATGTTATCAGAAATAGACGAGGAAGTTAGTATAATTAAGCAAAGGTTAGCGGAAGCTAATGATAGGCAAAAGAGTTATGCAGATTCAAAATGGGTAACTAGACATTTCTCGGTAGGAGAGAAGGTTTTGTTAAGAGTCAAATCTCACAAGAGTTCTATACATTTTGGGAAGTCATCCAAACTAGCTCCACATTACATAGGTCCTCTTGAGGTTTTCGAAGAAGTTAACCTTGTTGCTTATCAAATTGCTTTGCCACCAGCTCTTGCCAAGATGCATAATGTCTTTCATGTGTCATACCTTAAGAAGTACATGCCAAGGGATAATCATGTTATTGATTGGAATGCTTTATAGGTGTAGGACCTGGGAGTGGTAACATTCAATCCTCTAAGAGTATTTGAAACATGTAAGATTCACCTATGAAATAAAGAGGTTTTGTAATGCAAGGTCCAATGGGATTAGTATGCAGAAGATTCTACCACTTGGGAGGATTGTGTTGATATGAAGCAAAAATTTCCTCATGTTTTGCTAGAATTTGAGAGTTCTTATAAATGATGTTATGTTAAAAGTTTTAGGTTTCATGTTTGATACTTAAAATCTTTGGGGATGATGATTCACAAGGGGGGGAATATGTTACACCCCATTGTGTTATTACCTATTTACTGTTACTTTGATGAGTTAAAAATGCTTTAATACATTATTATGTTTTGTATATTTTGATGGAAAATGTGATGAATGAATGTGCAATGCAATATGGATACTTTAAATACTTTGAAGATGAAAATATTTTATGCATATAAATGTAATTTTATTGGCTAACTATTGTTGTGATGCACTAAGTTGGATGCAAGAAAAAGAATTGAGTCCTTTAGAAGAGAGGGGGAGTATCACTTAGTAGAAGAGCTTGGTTTGGTAACCCTTAATGTGCCTATTTGAGCTATCACACACTCGCATCCTAGTTTGGTCAAGTTGAGTCAAGTTAGTTCGAGAATTGGTAAGTAAACCTTCGGTCATAGTTTGGCATCGATGATTTGTAATGATTTTGGTTTAATCTTTGGTTTCTTGATTGTTTCTTAGTTTGGATTATGTGACTAAATCTTTGTATTGAGTATAAGTTATTCTTTGTGTATTTATATTTATGTATTAATCGATGAGTATATATATAGAATGTATATTGTAATAACTCATACATGTGAGTATAAACATGTGTGCATATACACAGGTAGAAGTACTTACGCATACTTATGTACAGATATATCATATGCATGAGAATATCGATTGGTCATATATGACATATATATTATATATATACATTTTGTATATATATATACATTTTGTATATATATATACATTTTGTATATATATATACATTTTGTAAATATATATATATACATTTTGTAAATGTATATATATACATTTTGTATATATATATATACATTTTGTATATATATATATACATTTTGTATATATATATATACATTTTGTATATATATATACATTTTGTATATATATATACATTTTGTATATATATATCGATCGATGAATATGTAAATATATGTAAATAAGTACGTTAATGTATGTGTATATACATACATATTAGTATATATATATATATATAGTTGTTAATATATTTGATGACAACTAATGATATTAATATATATATATGTATTATAATGATGGCATTATACCATATATATATTAATATATATATATATATTTGAAATGTTATGAAGTAAACTTTAGCGCATATATAATGTGGATCATATAATGGTGAATGACTAGTATAAAAGCCAACAATATAATAACTATATGTTGTGCATATGTTGCACATAAAGGCTCACACATACATGAACATAGTATTGCTATTGATAGTGCATAAAATGTGGATTGTTTATTATTGCAAAATAAAACGTATAAGATGAAAGTGCATGCAAAACATTTGTAAGGAATTTTAATAGATAATATGCTACGCCATGTAAGAGATAGAATGCAAATAAAAGTCAAAGTGTTGCATTGAAAAGCCATACACAGCCATGTTAGAGCACAAGACTTTGTCAAAGCCACAAGTTGGCGGAAGCTAAGGAAGAAGTCGACTTGCTATGGCAGCCACAATGCCAATAAGCAACCTGTAGGTAAAAAAAATTGTGTTTGACTCAGTAAAAGAGTAGTTGTTGTCAATTAAAAATGGCAAATCAACCATATTAGAAAGACTAGAAATGTTGGGATTGTATATGTGTTTGCATATCAATTGTTTGAGCAACCACATTTCACTTTATTTGGCTTAGTTGACTCATTTAGAGGAGAAGTTAGTTTTTGTTGTTAAGTGGTGGTAGTTGGAAGAGAAAAGGTGGCAGATTGTAGAGCTTGTTTGTAGCAATAAGTTTCTCAATATTTAGTATAAGTAGAGGCGACTTCTTAACCTTTTGGTCATTCATTCATTATCTATCATTTCATTCCTTTGTAGTTCATTGTTGTAGTTTTCTATGCAAATAGGTTGTTGGGTGCATTAGTGAGGAAAGAGAGATGGCTTTGAGAATTTTTAGTTGTTAAGAGTTTTGAGAAAGACTAGGATTGGAGATAGGCTGATCATAGGAGCAACAAGTGTGACTATGGAAATTAAGCTTAGGAAGCAGTATCTTTGTTGGGAGCTATAATTTCAAGCATGTTGATTTTACTTTTTTATTCTTTTTATGTTGAAGTCATATTTGTTTATGAATGCAAGTGTTTGAGGAAAATAAGAAATATATGTTGCGTTGAGCTTGCTTGCATGAACTTTGATTATTTCTTATTTTGGTGAGCTTGCATGATCTTTGGTGAATCTTATTTTCATGAAACCTTATTGGTTGATACTTATATATATTTATTCCTTATAATGGAATTGAGTAGTTGTGTTTGCAAAACAAGATAATCATAGCTTACATAGATTATGAAATATGAGAAATGATATTATTTGTAGTACTATATTGAAGGTGTCAGATTGCAATTCTATATGTACATGTGTGCTTAATTTGGTTGTTTTTGGGGTTAGGATAATCCTTGGATGGGAGTAACCTAGTTGGTCACTTAGTTATGTCATCACTTTTTAGGTTGAAATTATACCTGACTGAAAAGAGTATGTGTGGTCATTTACCAAATCGAGCTAAGGGTGGGTGAACATATGACTTCTCTTCCAAGCGGTTTTATTTTATATCAAATCTTTGGCCAAAGTAGTATAAGTATTCATTGATTACACTTGTCGGTTCACTATGAGCCAAGTTTGCATAACTAGGCTCAGAATATCATGCATGTAGTTTGTAGCTAGTGTATGATAGCTTTAGTTATGTAGGACACAAAACCATACTCAAGAAGGCTAGTATTATGAGGTTACCGAATCAATCTCTTTGTTGAAGGGTAGGTCCATCTTACCAGTTAGGTAGATGTGCGGGGGATTGCAGTAAGTCTGTGGTTGGCAGAAAAGTGCTTGAGTGATAATATCCTTCATATAATTGGAAGTTGAAATTTGAGAATGTATGCCTAGGAAGGGACATATAGACCATTTGTACTCTATTTCATTAAGCTCTTGGAAATTATGTATGCAATCTTTTTTTTTTTATTTGTAATACTTAGCCGAAGCTGAGCACTTTTGACTGGAGCTATGAACCAATGAGGCCACAAATGGGGACCTCATCCCAACATGGATGCACAACAATCACCACTCCAACGAGTGTCAAGCCCAACAGGGGCACAAGGCTCGTGAGTACAACAACCACCACTCCCACAAGCACGGTAGCCTAGTGGGGGCACAAGGCCTGCAAGCACACTAGCCCAGCGAGGGAGTGGGCCCTAGACACTAATGCCTGGTACAATGGTGAGAACTCCAACAACAGTTTCAATGCTATGGTCAAGTCCGAAGACTTGAACCCTAGTGGTAACAACAACAACACCCTTTCACCAACAATATTAGCAACAATGCTACGAGTCAAGTCCAAAGACTTGAACCCTAGTGGCCACAACAACAACACCACCATTTATCCAATGCACCATGGGCTCATGCCCAAAACTATGTATGCAATCTTGTATCTCTATCTTTTTGGAAATTGTAATTGGAAAAATGTTAGCATTACATGGGATTATGTAATATAAAATCGTTACTTGGATTATGTAATGTTTCTTTATAAATGCAATGGGAGTTTGAAATGGGTTTATTTCAAATGTGCATCTTGTTATTTGAATTATAAAAGAAAAATATTGCTTTATGTTGGTAAACATGAACTATTCACATGTGGGTTAAAACATAGGTAGAAAAGGGGGTAAAATATTAGACTTGTTACAAAAGCATAGCTGAAAGTGATGGGTAATAGTATGAACCTGTGTCACACTTTATAAAGGAATCGACCAACACCAAAACAAATTCTCAACTTTGACCAAATAAAAGTGGTCTTTATGTTTTGAATTTCAAAATGATGTAAACTAATGAAATGTAGAATTCTTGATGAAGTTTATTCTTGTAATTTTTTAGATTTTTAAAAAATTGTTTTGATATTCTTTTTATCAATTTAAGAGAAAATTTTGAAATGCTAAAAATTTCAAGAAAAGGTGATGTTCAATTAACACCAAGAAACACATAGAAAAAAACTTCATTTTCCCCTAAATTTTTTCCTCCACATAGGTAACTTCAATACATAGTGCATGAATTTGTTTTAGAAATTTTGATGTATATTTTTCTCGTAATAACATTTTAAAGTCAAACTTACCAGAATTTGATAATTTTCATTTGACGTGAACTATTGTCTACATTTTTTTATCATTTTCAAAAAACAAATTATACCCTTTTGAAGAGGATTCTCTCTAATGTGCACCATATATTTTTGAATTATTTTTAATATGTTCTACTATTTTTAAAAAAAATTCTAATTAGCCTATTTTTTAACTTTAACAACCTACTTGCATTATTTATTAAAAAATATATATTAAAACTAATCAAAATATTAAAAAATATATATATTTGGATTCACCATTCTGAGCTCTACAAAATGATATTTTTCTTTTTTAAAATAATCATTTTTACTAAAGACATATTTAGTTGAAATTGAAAGTTTCAAAAAATTCTAAAAAATGTTGAGTTGGCTACCAACTAGGATGCCACATAGATAGTTTTGGTAGAAAGGGTTTCGGGCGAAAGGGTTTCAACCCTTTCACTTGAAACCTTACACATAAATTGAGTCACATTTTAAAGCGACAAGGGAAAGATTCAAATTTTTTAGTTTTGGGCAAAAGGGTTTCGCCCGAAACTCTATGTGCCATGTATAAGCCATGTGGTTTTAGGAAAAACTATTTCGACCAAAACTGTTTTGCTCGAAACCATTTAGTTGGCTGAAAGTGTAACATAGCTTTGTACTTTTAACCTATTAATCATTTTGAAACATCAAACACAAATTACATGACAAAAATTGGCATAATCAAGTTTCAGGATAACAATTCTCATAACTATTACAATTAAAATAATATTCAATATAATGAGAATAGATCAATCTCTTCAAATCCTCATCTCACAATGCATTTTGCATACATTGCCTTAGCCAACTAGTGCAATCACACAACACAACACGATGAAGTCGATGCCCAAAATAGTTTTTTGAAATCCAAAAAATTTGAACCTAAATTGCACGTCCACACCCATGAGTGTAAAGATGGAAATTGTGTTCCATGTCAATTAAACCATTACATTCAATGTTCAACCCATTTGCTGACTATTGATTCAATTATAGTGTATGGTTCATATGCGTTTTAGCTTAATTTGTGGACAACCAACTTAATGAATTGTGAGTTTTTATGTACATGGAATGACATGCTTTGTGTTTGATAGTCTATTCTCCCTTGTTGCAGTATTACTCTTTACTTTTGAAAAAAGAAATGTGGCAGCAAAACCTGATGTTCGTGCTCTCTGCCATTTGCCATCTGTCGTCTACCATCTGCTATCATTGCCGCTCCTATTTCTATTTCCTTCCACTCCTATTTTGGTGGGCCCTCACATATGATGACATGTTGATTTTTTATTTGTTTGTGTATGTTTTTATGCATGTTTTATGGTAAAACATGCGTTTTTGTAGAGAGATTAGCCACCCCCATCTTTATACTCACCTATATTTTATTAATTTGAATCTTTCCAAATAATAGATTAACAATATCTTACAACCCTCCCCTTCCATTATAACTTCCTTCCACCACCTAATCTCATTAAAATTCAATTTTCAAACTTCCTTCCAACACCTAATCTAACTAAAATTCAATTTTCATACATATTGCTTATTATCTTTTGACTTTTTTAATAAATATATTTAAAATAAGTATACTAAGACACGATAAGTCCAAATATCTATACTAATACAGGACAAGTCCCTCCATGCTCTAAAAATTCAATTTTGATACATATTGCTTATTATCTTTTGACTTTTTTTAATAAACATATTTAAAATACGTATACTAATACAAGATAAGTCCAAATATCTATCCGAATACACGATAAGTCCCTCAATGCTGTAACCCTAGATGTCTTTTACATCGATGTAAGGAAGGAGTCCAGTATGGCTATGGGAGCATTGGTTAAATCAAAGCTGGAAATAGCTTTTCCAATCAGGGTGAAACCAACTGAATCGTTCTACTACAACACAAACCTAATAGAGGTCAGGTAATGCAAAATCTAACCAATCCACATAAGAATTTGCTCTTTCCTCCCTTAAAACAGTTTTCTTGATTAGGCTCATACAATGCAATGGCAATGGGGAAATGGTAGATACCACAAGTACGTGTTGAATGCTGAGGAAGATTGGATGAATTGTCAGAGCACAGGGACAGATTGAGTGCATTGCCAGACGATATTCTTTGCGCTCACATTCTCACGAGGCTTCCCCTCAAACTAGCCATAAAATGCTCCATTCTTTCTCGCAGATGGAGTTGCCTCTGGACTCGATTGCCCAGTCTTAACTTCCCTCGTCAGTTCTTCAAGTCCGTGGCATCAAACATGAAAGCTAAGATGATAATTAAAAAGCTTCTTCTCGCTGGCTCTGTCCAACTTGATAGTTTCGAGCTCGAGGTTGATAAATCCGACTTTGCTTATATCTGGGAGCTCAAACTCTGCAACAAAATTGTAGAATGCATTGATATTGCGGCTTCAAGAAAAGTTAAAAAAATTACCCTAAAAAACACATACATCTCATGCTCTGTGCCGAGTAATCTTTTCAGCTGTGATCGTCTGGTCGTTTTATGTCTACAAAATTTCGAAATTTCCAGCATACCCTCGAATTCTGGTGTATTTCCATGTCTTATGACTTGCTCTCTCCAGGCAATTTGCCTCAGTGATGGAATCCTCGAGCAGCTCATAGCAGCATGTCCCCGTCTCGAGAGTTTAACACTCTCTGGGTGTGAAGGGTTAACTGATTTAAAAATATGCTCTCCAATTCTGGGTTATCTTAATATTGGAATAGGGGTTGGAATAAATCCTAATACCATAGACCTCATTCCACCACATTGTTTCATACCCAATTCGATGACATTGAAGTGCCCTCAGTTGGACACCCTCGTTCTTGAAACAAATTCTTTGTTCAAGCGCAGGCCTGAGTTGTTTCAGTTAATGAATGCTATATATGACTTGGGCGTGGAGATAAATGTGCCAATTTGTCGGCGCTTGTGTACAAATCTACCCTGTTTAAACATTCTCAATAACTTTCCCAGCTTGGAAGAACTCTCTATGGATACCTATTGTTTTCAGGTAAGTAGTTTTTGTTTAGAATGCTTTAAACTTCCCAGTTTTGTCTTCTATGCATATGATGTTCCATGTGAAATGTTTTGCATGGCAGGACACAGTGAATGGTACGGTATCAATTCTGACAATTCCACTGGAAAAGCTGATGAAAGTGCACGTTAGCATATCAGTATTTGGTGAGCAGGATTTACATTTAGTAGGCTGCATTTTGGAGAATAGTCCGTTGTTGGAAACAATGGCAATTTCTCTGCCCTTCAGATCAAAGAACTGTTATACCGCTAGCGAATTTGATCTCATTCTGATAGATAAAGTGTTGGGTTTAGAAAGATCTTCTGCAGAAGCAACAATTATCATTATATAAAGGAACACTTGATATTAAGTGTACAGTATGTATATATTCACAATTAAATGAAGGAAAGGTTTCAAAAGAGTAATTTTCCTTTTTTTTTATAATTACAGTTATATTCTTAGTGTATTTGTGGAAATTGGACAGAACCCTTTACCATCTAAAGTCCATACAGCCATTACATTAAAAAAACTTGTGAATAACCCTAGGTAATCACCACCGATCACTTTTTCTTCATCTAGTTTTTCCCAAGTTTTTCAAAAAGTAGTTTCGATCTTTGTTGGCTCTTTTTTACATTTGGGGACAAAAAAATATAGAGCAAAGGCAGACTGAACATTTTTGTTTTAGAGTAGGGTAAGGGTATTATTATAAATTTTCTTATAGTATTGCTTTGAATATATATTCTTTTAGAAGTTAAATTTTATCTCATAACGAAGGGTTTAGGTAAAAAACACAGGGCTGCCCCTAAAATAGTAGGCCGTGCTTTATGATAGAATGATATGCCATTTTATAGCCAGCCTTATGCTATTTTCATAAATCTTCTCAAGCGAAATTAAATTAAAGTTTTGAGAAGCCCTATGCAGATTTTTATAATTTATAACATCTCTTTTTATCTGTTCACAATATATTTGACATGTAATTAACAAAATTAGTTTTTTTCTCTGTTTTTATAACTAATACATTGTATTTAGTTCCTGGGTTTTTGCCAAAATTTTCCTATTTTAAACCTGGATAATTTAATTCCATTTATACCTTGATGATTGATGATACCGTGTAAATGGAACTCTAGAATGAGTTAAATTTCATTGGTGTTATCTTGTTTAAAAAATTAAATACAGTCCTCTATAGACATTGCAAAACAGAATGCAAAAGGTTATTACTATGTGTTGCTGAACACATTTCAATTTTAGAGTTCTGAGATTATTTCCACAGGTTTTCATTTTCAAAACGTACATGAAGATGTCTGTGAGATAGAAAGGATTGAAGACTTCTCTTTTGTTGTAGCGTGCTCGCAGCTGCTATGTCTATCTACAGCAATATTTACTAGTATAAATTTTCATGAAGATTAAGTATTATACTTTCAGCTTAATTTTGAGGCTGTGGGGTGCATCAATTATACAACCATGTGGTATCGTTTTCTATTTACTGTTCCAGGATAGACTACAATCACTTACTATTATAGCCAGTAAGGAACAAAGCCCGTTCTCTGTGATTTGAGTAATTTATTGTGATACACATTCTGACCTTGCACATTTATGGGCATTCTCTATGGATAGGTGCACATCATGTAAATGGTACCAGAATCTGCAGCAACCTGTAGACATTAAAATGGTCTTTAAAAATAATATAAAAAACTAGGAGAGATTTACATACCAATTGAGGTTTGGGTACGGCCAGGCATATTTGATACCCAGTCACATGGTCAGAACCAAATGCAGAAGGACTATCAGCAGTTTGGTTGTCGTTTGTTATTCTTTTAGCAATTTAAAATTCAAATTTTGTTTGTTTATATTAGAAATGTCCTACCTAAACCTGCACTGTTTTTTTTAATTATGCTTTTTGATGACGGGTGCCTAGAGTATAGAACCTGTGAGGTAGCCAGGAGGTACCCATAGTAGTATCACTGCCAGAACAGTACAGGCAGTCGCACAGGTATGGAGACATCTAGGGCAGAATTCAGTAACAGCTTTTTTCTGCTGACTAGATTTTCCTAGTTCTTACATTCTGGCATTGCTTATTCTTTTTTCCAAATTTAGGGTGACTTCTTATCCAACGCTATAGTGCAGTGCTTGTATATGGACGTGCATTACTTTTATGCCATTCTTGTACTAATCTTCTACCTTGCCAAATTATGGGAATTTTAGACTGGAAATATGTTTTTACTTTGCAGCATAAAACAAACACATCGAGGTTGACATCCATATGCTTGTACGGCATACATGATATGAATGCGATCTCAATTAAACTGACCATTCAGAGGTCAATATACTAGTGGAGGAATGTAATGTATCATAAGCAGCAGTTGAACAAAACTCAAACAACACAAGAGTGACAATCACTAAATAGCTGGACATATTAGATTTTTTTTATTTTGACTGAGAGCCAATACAAAATGGGCAAACTCTATAGGAGAGGTGTGTCTTCTACTTTGAATACATGCTTCAAATCCAGCCCTTATATAGCTTTTCATATAGGAAACTGAGAACTTATTAAAAATAGTAAACTAGGTCTCATGTTGAGAACCAAAGATTCACCACACTTGTTAGTGACCTGTGTGCTCTTTGGAGGTTGAAATAAACAGCCAGATAAGGACAAACATATTTGAAACCTGACGAAGTGTGTTGGAGTTATTTAGTTTGGCACCTCCGCTTGTCAGTGTCACAAGTCCCAGACCATTACTTGAAAATTGAAGTTTGTATATGTGTTGAAAAGCTAGGTAATTAACTAATCAATCTGGGTTGGAATATAGCACGAGCAGGGTCCAATTGTTGCATTGCCAAATTATTCTCAGAAAGGCCTAAAAAATGTAAAATAAAAAAAATTAGAAAAATATATTAAAATAATATTTACAGAAATCTTCATAAATCTGTCTAAGACTGCCACTTGATATGACCGGGGATATTTCTGGATCAGCATGAGTTCATATAAACTTGATATTTGTGATTCATTTTTTGTGCAACTCTATGAGCAGCAGGATTTGGTTTGTGTTATTAATTTTTTGTGGAACATACCGAACAGCAGGATTTGTTTAATCAGATTTTTGTTGGGAATATAATACACGACATAATATCCACCAAGAAGTACAAACTTGGTTGTGGTATTTAATTTTTGTGCAACTTTTTGAGCAGCACTGTTTATGTTAGTCGTTAGATTCTTGTTGGCAAGAGCTTGCCTCGTGAAACAAGATAAGGAGCTTTGGAGGGTGCATGTAGAATTTAAATGACATGCACCAACCTATAAAGATTCATTTTAATGAAATTTATCTACATGCGACATTTTGAACAGCAGGGTTTTATATATGTTTTTTTGCCAAAATTGTCATTATATATATGGAATCTGGATATTATGCAAAAACAGGATTTGCAAGATATATCAATAGATTACTCTGTGAGTAATTCCATATCTGGTAATGAAATTTCCTGTTATCAGTTGAAGACATTTGACCTGTGTTGCCCCCTTTAAGTTACAATATGTAATCAATTCTTACAAAATCTTAGAAGGAACTCACAATATTGTTGTCTGCAATTTTGAGGCTCAAAATTTTAGACTTCTCCCCTGTTTTGAAATGTCACTCAAACCCCAAGCCAAGATGCTATTGACATAGCTGTGAAGAATTCATTCCAACTAGGTGCAGTAGTTTATAGCTGAGAATGTTTAAAAGTGACTGAGTTTGGTTGGAAACTTGTAAAGCTAGGAGTAGAACCTTGTTTGGAAAAGATTATTCTTGGTTGTTTTAATTAGTGTTTGGGTAGGGAATGCCAGTCTTAATCCTTTGTTGTCTATGTCATTAAAAAAAGTTTCAAAATCCCAATAGTTCCAATGCCATTGAGTACTCCCCAGTTGCAACTGAAAGCCCAACAGATCTGATTCCTAGGAGTTCAACATTTCAGTGACTGCACTAAAACTATTCGTGCTAGTCAAACCATCAATAAAAGTGCAACAGTGTGTAGGAAAGGAGGTCCGGGCAGAAATTGTTCAACTCTGGAGCCTCAACATCAATATTTTCTCTTGTTACAGGCATCTTGGAATAAAAATCTGAAGGAATGACTTCTCCAACTTGTTGTACTCCTTAAATGTAGCCACCAATGCGTAAACCATGGGAACAACAATAGGATTTGTGTATCAGTCATATGGAAGTTCTTTGCAGCTACAGGGTGTTGGTGGTGTAGAACCAAAGTATTCTTGGTCCCTTGAAAATGAAGAACGCCTGAGGTCACCCTATGGTGTCCTGATAATTAATGATGTTATACCTTTTGAAATCTGCAAAGCACGATTTTTGCATCTCATCTCATCTCAATTATTTTCTTCGACCTCAGGTTATTCAAGTCCCCGATTCAACAGAGTCTGCTTATAGTAGTCCCAATGGAAAAGATAAGAAAAAGAAGAGAAAGTCACGAGAGGCACAAGTTGAAGGTGATCTAAGGTATATCTTGCCATTAGCTTCTTCCTCAATCTGCATAGCATCTTCGGGATTAACATCCCAACGTAAGGCTAGAGTCTAATGATACTCATTAGACTAGCGATCCTGTAGCCACAAAGCACTATGTACAACCACCAGCTTCTCCGATCGTATAGAGGTAAGGTTGTTTTTCTCATTTGAGGGCATATAATAAGTTAGGTTTACTTAAGAGGCATTGGGGGGTCCTTGTGGGCCCACCCATGCCTTCTATTTCATTTAAAAAACTCATTTTTTTTTAAAAATGCGTTGAAATTTTGGCTGGGCCATAGGGGATGGCTAGCCATACCCGGTACGATCAAGGGACGGCTTGGCTGTGTCGGGTATGACTAGCTGTCCCCTAAGTACCCTACAACTTGGAGAAAAGTCCTCGAAACATTTCCTTTTTTTTTCCTTGAAAGGGGATGGGTAGGGGATGTTTGTTGGCCGTCCTTGCATCCTCGTACCATACCTGGTATGAGAAACTGGGTAAAAGGCCAGGGGACGCGTCCTCGTAGAGCATAGGTGAGCATCATTTTGACAATAAACCCACAAAAACCCTATGGTACATTTACTTTTTAGAAATTTCTAAAAATAGCAAATTTCTATTTTTAGAAATTTTGATTATTTTGACTTTTGACGACAATTTTTACAAGATGCATTAATGAAGCAAAATTTTTAATTTGGGTACAACACATGGAAAGATTCAAAGCTCATCTGGAACACGAGCCATTGCTAGGGGAATAGTTGGTGTTGCTGCTTTATTATTTGCCACTCCTGTGATTGGATTTGATTGGTGGCAACATCGAAGCCACAGGGACACTTCTTTGATGTACCTATTGAGGAGGATCCAGAGGTACACTTAGGGAAACTCAAAAGGTTTTCATTGCAGGAACTACCAGTTGCTATAGATGGTTTTAGTAATAGAAATATACTAGGAAGAGGTGGTTTTGGAAAGGTATATAAAGGGCATCTTGCGGATGGATCTTTGGTGGCTGTAAAACGTCTGAAAGAAGAGCGTACTCAGTTGGAGAGTTGCAATTTCTAATAGAAGCAGAGATGATTAGCATGGCAATACACATGCCATGATATTAATTTCTTACAACTAAGACCTAGGTTACCGAATCGTTCTCTGCAGGCAATGTTTCCGTAAACAAATCATTTCAGAAATGGATTCAGATACGAATCGCCCAGGAATCGATATTCCACTATGGGTTCGATTTGGACTTCACGAAAGCGATTCCAAACATTTTTCTCGATGATGTGGCGATTCAATGACATTTTTTGACCGTTTTCCATCTGCATATGACTTTTTCATTGATTTTTCGTGATTTTTAGGGTGAAAATGTATGACAAAAGTGTGGATTTGGTGATTGTTCCAAAATGAGCAAATAAATAAAGAAGATACTTATAGGTGTTGGAGAGGGAAGTGGAAGTTGAAGAGGCAGCCATGTGACCCTTCAAATTTTGTCATTTTATAATTTGGAGGGGAGAATTCTTTGTATCCTCACAAAAAGGGCTTTTAAATATCTATGTAATTGTTCATAGAGAGAACTTTTTGGGGAAGAATACATTATACAGGTGTAATGTCTCCGGATTTGAAACCCGGTAATGTAAATACAATTTCTTTTTATATACATATATATAATTACAACTTGAATATTAGTTTAATTATAATTATCAGAGATAATATAATAATTATACTATATGATAAATATTAAATATGAATATTGATCAACTAAATATTATGATTATAATCTATAAATAAATATGAATATAAAATATACACAGATAGTATAAAACACAAATATAAAATGATATCACAAATATCGAATGCAAAATTATAAATATTAGAACGCTTATTATTATGACTATAATGTTTTAATATAAAATTATAGTAAAGAGATATTCACACATAGTTTACTCTCATCAAAATATTTGTGCGGCTCAATATTTCGTTAAAGGATGCCATTCGCAATACCGCTAAGAACACATAATTAGTAGCGATACTCCTATCTTATCGTCTTGCCCAATTCAAGTGACAACTATGTTATATTATCATCCATTATGAACGGAGTGCTTGGCATAGATGGTATCCTTCAAATAAACCCGACATATTATGAGTCTCTTCAATGTGTATCAAGCAAGTTGGAACATATTCGTCATGTTATAGGAGAAGCCCGATAATTATATGGATGCCTCCGTAAGGTTTCAACTCTTATAATTCGTGGCTTCTTACATATGGTGATTCTTTATAATTCCCGTCACTGTTGCCACGTTCTCCTGTCCCGCTGGTGTATTCATCTTTCATGAATCCTTGTTTACTTTCATGCGTTAGGCCAATGGCATGATAACATCAATATTGTGGATGGCGGCACTGATTAATTGGATTTAGTCTTTATCTGAAGCCAACGATGTTTCTTCAAACATAATATAAGACATGAACCCGATGATGGATTATTTCTTTTGATGAGTATAATTGTCGGTTGTGGATAGATAGAATGTGCCCGATATCCAAAGACCACGGTGTGTATAAACAAATGTCTAGTCCTTAGATCGAGCATAGTTAAGGAATGATTAAGGCGAAGAGTCATGTTGTGAGACGTGACTTCCCACATCTATGACCCGCCAAACACTATATGAAGATTGAAATAGTCCCCAAGGAGGGCATCAGAGTTGTTTTTCAAATCTTCATATTAAAAGCGCTCAGAAGAGCTTTAGGTAGCCGAGCAAGAGGTGGTATCCGCTGCTCCCTTACCAGGTGGAGGATGCATGAAACAGGAACAGTTTTATATACAGAAACAATACAGTATTTGGGGACAGCTGATCTGGAGCTCTTAGGAGTCAAGATCCAACTAGAATAATGATGCATGAACAATTGGAGAATATCAGAAACAGTATCCCATATCTATTGCATGTATTTAAGTTTATATTCAGAAGCAGCAATATAAATCCAAAGAGATCTATTCCTCTTACAATATCAAAGGGAATTATTAAAGGAATTAAATGAATATATTATGAGGTTAAGTAGCAGATACAAAAGAGATATAATTAGGATTTAGGGAAATAAAGTAAGCTATCAACATTCATGGAGAGAAGAAGATACAGGGAACACGTCTCTGCAGTGTCCAAACACCAAAGCGACAATCTGAGGTAGGTACCCTCAACCATTTGAATTAAGATTGATAGTTACATATTCAGAAATGCCATTGGCTACTTACAGTGATTGAATTACAGTATGATGACTGACCCATATCTTATTAAATTAAATAGCAGTTGAAGTTTATAAACATTTTAATCCGTTATGATTGTGAATATAGTTGAATATATTATGATGGATGAATGCATAGAGGAATTTAACAATCTGATTATAATTGATAGATATCTATGTCCATGTATTAAGATTCGTATATGCAGCATGGGTGATTGACAAACACCATGTGTAGCTATAAAGGGATATTATTTACAAGAGTCCAATAATGATGCTTGCAGCAATTATTGTACTTTGTAATCAATCATGTTCTTCAAAACAAGAATGGATTTTGAGCCAACTCACTTTCGCTAATACCCGATTAAGGATTGGGAGTTTGTGAAGGGAGAGGCGGATAATTCGGTCACTTGATGGATGGTCCCAAGATGGGTAGGAAACCTTAGGGAGTCCACTTGGAGACTGTTCATGTGCCCTTGGCACAGTAATTCTACCATCCTTCGATGGGGTTAGGAAAGAGGGAAGGACAAAAATCTATTCAGTACACAGATTAGGTTAATCCCAAAAAGGGGACATTACAACAGGAGCAGAAAGAGTCTGTAGAACTCTTCTTTAGGAGTTAAAAATAAAGAAGAACAGCTGGTTTGTGCATTAGGATGTTGATCTTCATATTGTAGGGTTTTTTCATATGTTAAGCCTGCAATCTTCTAAGATATTTCTTGTCATGTTTTGATGCTATAAGTCTACGAATGATCTTTTATGCAATTATGAGAGGTATTAAAGGTTATTTTCTGATCTATGAATCTGAAAACCTTATTGAGATAAGCCTCTCTTATTTTAGATCAAGATGTTATCTTTAGTTTAAAACTCAGATTATATGTTGTTGTAAAATTGCATCTAGAATGAGGAATAAATATTTTAGTTTGTCCCTGCTTGATCATAAATCTTTTTCTTTCCTTTTTCTGGAGAACTTAGTTTTGGTCCCATGTTAGCCATATCTGAGGTCTTCCGCCATTTATTTTAGTCTTAGTTCTTTGCCTTTTGTAATCTCCTGTTAATAGTACTTGAAAACACAAAATTTCATTGTTCGAGGGAGCAGCCCCTCTCAAATGCAGAGGAGAATTGTTAATTTCATAACGATTTCTCCATTTGTTGGTGCATTTTGTTGCTGCGGCTTGGGTGAGTCAGGAAACTTTTGCAGTGACAAAACTGTTTACCAACAAATATCTATTTGTGACAGGCATTTTCCCAGGTTTTGAAGTAGCAATGCTTGGCCATTGTCAGTAGTATAAGGAGGATAGCATTTTATTCTGGCTTAGACACCACCATTTGTGACCTTCATCTGAGTTCTCTTGCAGGCAATGTTCCTAGGCATCACAGAGTCTGTGAATCTCATCAAACAAACCATTTGATAACGTTTCATTTCCTTGTGGTGTGTAGTGTGGGCACTTGAGTTGTCAAAACATGTTATTGAATCTTTTGACATGTTAGCAACTTTGCACATTGTTGCAAGGCCTGTCAGGGGAAGGTTTTGATCGATCAAACAGCATGGTGGGTGGTGATAAGAGAAACAGGTGGAGCATAAGTACAGTCGTTAAAGACCATGGAGTTCTAGAGAACTTAGAACCATTTCCAAACTTGAGTTGGAAATTTTCATGGGCTGGTACTTACCTTCTGTGGACAATTAGCTTGCTAGGGTTGCTTTGGCTAGAGTCTCTATGTGGGTTATGGAGCCTTCCCATGCTACACATGCAAACAATTACTTCTAGCAATGCTTGAATTCCAAGGTAAGCTACAGGTATCTCACTCCTGCCATGTAAAAGCTGACTGTTGGATTCCTTTTATGCTCTAAGTTTCAATTCAGCACTTTTATCCAGGCATGCAAAGTTGTAATAGCCACACTACTTTTTTTTTTAATTTCTTGACAATAAGCAAGCTTAAAAATAAACACACGATAATGAAATCCTTGCTATCTAAAATAGTGTTATGACAATAAACAGTTCTGGTATAACTTGCACTGATAAATTCATTTCCAAATATTCCAATACATGAAATCAACACACATGTAATACATCAGCGGGTACCTTGACATTATGAGCTGGTTTGATGTTGACAGGTCTGAAGATCACAGTATAGGCTGATATAAGGAATGTAACTGGTCAGATCCATCAATAGTTGCTGTTGCAGGTCAGCTGTAGGTGTCTGCAAGTCAAAACAGCATGGTATTCCCATCAAAAAGCACCTCCTTTCAGCTTAACACACCCTTTCAAGCTGTATATCAGTCTCCTTTATACCTAGCAGCAATAATCCACTTAGCTGTTGAAGAAAATTGCAGAGAATGGACTGTTATTTGGTTACAGTCATGTACCAACCATCAAGTTGGGTGCTAGAGGCAGCAACGATTTGGTAAAATATTCTAAAATCCTTAAAATAACAACAGGAGTCTAGGTGCCACCCACAATGGTGAAACACCTCTAGAAACCCTAGCGCTTCAGCCTAGGAAACTCACGCCCTCGTCCAGGAAACATTGCATAATGGTACAACCCTTCCAGATAGTTATTAAACCTGCAAACAACTTCAATAACACTCCAAAATAGTCACCCAACTATATGACATACTTGCATACCAGTCTCAAATGATTTTGGAATCTTTCAACACCATTTCCTAGCAAACAAGGGTGGTACGGTCTCCTCTAGGCAAGCTATTCAGCCAGGATTGAAACCCTTATGAAACTCAACTAAACTCACTAAAAACTCTATAGTCATTCACCAAATATAAACCCCAAAAGATGCAATAAAAAATCCTTGAAAATCTTCATATTTTCTGAAACCTTGATCTACAACTGTGAAAACAATGGTGATTCCTAAGGTAGAGTCACTCCAACCAGCTAGGGACCATCTCTTAGATTTGTGGAATAGGGTACCTGTTTTTTTTAATCTTTTTATTCAATTCCTTGTAATCAATGCACATGTGCATAATCCCATCTTTTTTCTTGACCAAGACAACAAAAAAAGCAAGTGGGTATTTACTAGGATGAATATGTCCCATCTACAAAAGCTCCTTGATTGCTTTCTCAATCTCATCTTTATGCCTCTTGGGATGCCTGTAAGGAGTGGTAATATTGGGTTTGGCACCCTCCTCCAACTCTATCACGTGCTCAATGCCTCTATCAGGAGGCCTCCCTAGAAGTATACTACTAAAAACCTTGCTTCACTTGGTTAACAAAGCTTGAACATTTGGATGATAGCTCCTCTTCTCTTGCTTTGTGGCTTAGGCATAACAATGCACTCTGCTGCCCACTCAATCTGATCATGTCTAAACAACCTCTCCATACGTTTGAAAGTGACAACCCGAGGTCCTCCATGAGACATTCCCCTTAAGACCACTTTCTTCCCTTCTAAATGAAATTTCAGCTCCATGGTCTGAAAATTATGAGTGATTTCCTGCAAAGGTTGCAGCCACTATATGCCCAACACTGTGTTTGTATCTCCAATGCTATCCACATAGAAGTCATCATTGTCTTTGTAGTTACCCAATTGTAAACTCATTTGGGGAATCATCCTGGTACATGTAATCGTGAAACCATCCACTACCATCACCTTAAATCCATCCACATCATTTGTATTGAGTCTTCTACGAGCCACAACTCCCTCATCAATAAAATTATGTGTAGCACCACCAATGTCAATCAATGCCATTATAGGTTGCCTCCAAGGACTCCACAAACTTTGAGGGACTCATTCTTTTGAAAGCTAGAAAGTTGGGCAAGAGTGCCCTCACTTCCCTTCTCCTTTGACTCTTCTGATGACTTTTCCTCCTCTTTTTCCTCTAAATCAGATTGCTGGTCTGAATTTTCTGTCGTTGATTCATCAGCTAAATAGTACTCTATTTGATGTGCTTTAGGTACCCTTAACTACACATTTATGTCTTGGGGTCCAAAGTTCTTTGTAAGTGAAACACAATTTTTTCCTTGTTAGGTCATTTGAGGCCTCTTCATCCATTCTAAATGATGTCTTCTCGGTTTGATTTGTATCCTTGAGGAAATGTTTTTTATCTTTCTTGTTTTGAAAGTTCCTTGACTAAAATTTGTTTCTAGGGGCAGTTGACTCCATACTCCTTGCTTTCCATTTGGCCTCCTGTAAAGTTTGGTGGGTCAAATGCCTTGATCCATCCCTTGATTAGCTCCATAAGCCCTTCACTAAAGAGAACTACTAACCTCCTCTTTGTAATGTTTGGCACCATAACTGAAAGCCTTTGAAACTCTAAAATGTATGTGTCAAGGGAACCATATTGCTTTTATTGAGCAAGCTCTCTAAAGTGCAATTCAGGATTTTTTTTGTGAAATTTTTCGACGAGTTTATTTGTGAACTCATCATGGGTGGTAATTAAGTTGTGGCCTAGTTGTCCTGTCCAAATTTAGCGTGGAAAACTTGATTGCCTCATCCTTTGGCATGGGTCTAAGTGCCAAATAATTGTCCAACTTTTGTACTCAAGCTCTAGTAGTGCATTTGTCACTCCCATCAAAATGTTCCAATGTCACCTTACCTATTGCTTGTTGGTAATCTCTCTGAACTGCTGGTCCTATGTTAGCAACTCTACCACCTCCTCTCTTCTTCCTCTGATTCAGTAACTCATTCAGTGATAAATGGTTCTTAATCTCATCAGGTAGTGTAGCATACTTTGCATAACCAACCCTCACCTCATCTACCAAAGGAAGCTAAACCTCTAGAGCAACCTATACCTCCTCTCTGCATGTAAAAGAAGGCTGAAGTGGTCTAGGAATGGACTCCAATATTGCTGCAACTGTGCGTCCATTAGTGTTCTATTGGTTTCTAAAACTTGATTCACCATATTGCATTTGAGTGTAAAATCCCTACCTTGGCCACTACAATTTTTTTTAGTTTTCTTTTAAATTCAATTCAGATACCCATACCAAACTTAATTGAGTGAGCATTTTCCATGTAGCTTAGAAGTGCTAACTTCAAAGCTAGAAGTGCTAACTTCAAAGCTTCTCCATTCACCATAGTGGCATCAACTCGACTTTGCCACTTATATGCTTACACATAGGAGTGGTAAGGTCCCAAGGTTAAGGTCATTCCTAGACCTACAACTTAAGCCTCGAAGGTTCATGATTACCTTGCCTACATATCCCCTCATGGGAAATCAAAGGCTTCATAGTTCACCCGCCAGTGTTAGAGGGAGTTCATTCTCTCCTCTAGTTGAGAGCTTTGATCTCACATTTAAATTAGGACTATTCTTTAAGCATTAAGATATCAACTTAGTCTAATTATAACATAACAATAACAATATGCCATTAAGTGTTGGGTCCATACTAAACATTACCAATCCTTAAACTTACACGAATACACAAGGATCATATCATACCATAATCCCAAAGATCATATACATAATGAATGTCTCGAGCATACATCAAACATACACAAGGTGACTAGCTCATATGCATCACAAGTACAATAATGACTAGCTCATATGCACATCACAGTACAACAGTGACTAGCTCATATGCATATCACAAGTACAATAGTGATTGAATCATACGCGAGCATCACATATACCATAGTGACTAGCTCCAACATACTTCACAAATACACAGTGATAGGCTGACATCCACAATGGTTGATTAACACATGTCCTTAGTGCATCCCAGATAGAAAAGAATATCGGTGCGTTGCGAACTACACCGTGGGTCCATCATTTCCTTCGGTCTTTTGCACCATCTCCCATACTACATCGAAGATTCAGTGTATCCCATACTACACCGAGGGTTACTCTCAATGAGATTTCAATAGGAAGTTCGAGGAGCCTACACCTTGGTTGGACGTGAGTTCAACATGGACCTATGAGGAGACTTTTCTTGGATGAGTCATGAGAAAGGACTATAGATTTCAGCACGTGAATCAAGAATATCTTTTTTTTTTTTGAAACCTCGATTTGCAACCATGAAAACAATGGTGATTCTTGAGGTAGGATTACTCCAACCAGCTAGGGACCATCTCTTAGATCCGAAACTAGTGAATTGATGAGGGTTTTTGTCCTTGATCAATCCTCGGAAAAACTCTCCATTCAATCCTACAACAACCTGTTATGTGTACTTTTCTACATATCTCAAATGAGAGCCCAAGACCTCCTTTTATAGAGTTGGAGGGAAAAAAGAGTAATTTACAATTCAAAATAATTCATTTCCCCTCAAATGTCCTTATTGACAAATATAAAATAAACTTATGCAAGTCCCCCTTCCCTATGCGTTCACTTGTAGGGACATAAGATAACTTTATAAAAATATAACATTAAAGTGAAATAATATAGCATTAACATTAGAACTTTAGTGTATATTTTATATACTCCTGTTTGAGTTGTGGAAAGCACTACCAAGGCTTCGGATCCCAAAATTGAACATACCAAGATGTAACTAAAGCCAAGGGATGATGATAGGTGCCAACTTGGAAGATTACTAAAAATAGTTGTGCTCTCCAAGAATTTTGCATAATAGCCCAAGAGGTCGAAAAATGCTTTTGAAAGCATCACTTCAATCCACACCACCAATTGAGCTCAATGGTGCCATCAAATGCCAAAAAAAACCGAAACTAAGCTCTCCAAGATCTTTGGAGTCCCCTTACCATTACCAATTAGTCTACAAGAACTCAGGTAATAGGGTAATGGTCACCATGTTGATTAAGCTTGAGAAGGGGAAATTACAAAAGTCATCACTTTTACACCATTCGTGTACTAATTTTCATGTCTTATATGGATGATTATTAATTGTACACGTTCCATAGGTTTTTGGGATATGAATGGTAGGGGATGGCGGGGAACATATTTGAGACACTAGGGGATGGTAGGGAAAATATTTGAGACTCTAGGGGATGGTAGGGGATGACAATTAAAAAATTAGGGAAAATCTAAAAAATATAGAAAATTTCAACTACTCATATTGAAGACATTCATCATATACATTATATAACTTTATTATTGTTGGTCGACAAATTTGTCTTTTCTAAATATTAACTTAGGTTGACTCCATTGTGCCCAAAAGAAAGACCAATCGATAACCAACAGTTGGAGAGATCACCATTTCATTGGTGATCTTCCTCCGAATTTTGATGGAGGTATAGCTCCCTCTTAAGATATAAATTTTTTATTTTTTGATTTTAAAGAAAATGGGGTATGTTCTTAACCAAAAAGTACAAAAGGAAAACTAACACTTTCCCATAGCCATGGAGCAAATGCGATGAAAATCAACTTGAAAACAACTAACTGAATTGGAAATAAGATTTGCAAGCTACCAATATCACGACTCAAAGATTAGATTATTAATGGCAAGTTGACTCGACACAATGCAATTTTAACATCCACTGAAGATACATAAATGAAACACCCATGAATACCGCATCCAAAAAGAGAAGGAATATCCTAACACTTATCAAATCTCAAAGACTCACTCATAAACGTTAAGCACTTCATTCAAATTTATTGCTCAAAGACAACAAACATCTTCAGAAAACAATCAAAATTGCTAAAACTTGATCCTTCATTTAGATCGATTCTCACTCATGCATCAAAGTGCAAGGGGGATCAAAATTTGAACCCCTCTAATGTCCGATCAAAGCATATTTAAAATTTCACATCATAATAGTCAACGACTTCTTGGAAATTGAATCTTGGGAGAGTTGTAACTGCCACTTCACTAAATAAGCATTTTGCGGGAGATCAATCGATCTCTGTCCGATGAAGACACATAAGCATTTATGGCTAATTTGAGGATGGTTATGATTACATCACATCTTTCGATTGATTAAAACAAGGGAATGAATTGCAGCCTTTACAAATACGCCCTGTGTCACCCGGCTCATGTGAACAGCCTGTAATTTCTCAGTTCGGTAATTAATGATGTGCCAACTAAGGATCATATTTGTGCAGATGGTTTAAATAGAGAGGATTTCTCCAACGACAAAGCATACTTCGCTAAACAATATCACATCACTGCCAAATTCATTTAATTCGAGGCAACTTGAGTGTCCTTGTATTATTAATTGCTCTCGAGCGAACTCCACTAGCTTACCCCTTCATTCTATAAATCAAACTGAAGTACTCTCATTCTTCACAATGACAATTGCCGTTTCAAACATGTCGAGCAGTTCAAACAATGTTGCTTCTGAGAACAAGAGTGATTTCCTCTCCATTGAGGGAGTGGAATGTAGTGCGGTGAAGAGGTTGGTCGCAAACCAGCTTAGGGAGATTTTCCTCATTTGTAGTGATGTGGAGGGAGTGATTAGGAAGATAACCGGAGAGAATTTTCTGGCTCAAGTGCACTTGCACAACTCGGCTTTACTGGAGCACTTCCTCTATAACATCATTTGCACCTCTGGGAGGCTAGAGTGGGGAGTCAAGGTTGTTGAACGTTTGGTGAGGCTGGTTTATTTTCCCTGTGTTGAGGATGCCCTGGGAAACTTGATTGAGAATTTGCGTGTTGGACTGGTAGGAGATGCCATTTGCATTGCGACTGCACTGAAGAATGAGCAAGCAAAGCAAGCAATTGCCCTACTCCACGCTGGGCTAGAGTGTAATATGCTGGAGACTTTTGCCCATTTCGTGGAGTTTAATGAGAATCTTTTCTCCCCTGCGCAAATTGAATGCCTCCAAGAGGTGGTTGAAGGCATCTAGATCCTCATCTTTACCCTCTGTGCTTGAAAACCCTATACTGGAATCCCCCTTTTTGGCATGTAATACAAACAATATTATATATATATATATATATATATATAAATATATAGTCTATTTGGCTATTAAATCTATCTTATGTGATGCAACAATTTTGAGATTCTTTGCTTTCAATTTTGTGTTTTTCATTTCTTCCGCAATGCACTTCTTTATTTTCCATATTTGCAATGTGTATTAATGGTTATGCATTCAATTAAATGTTATCTCTGCAATGCATTTGCTTCAGGTACTATTATTTCTTTCTTTGAATGAACCTTGAAATTGCTAGAATGATAGTTCACAGCAGCTTAAATGCATAAATGCCGGACTTTGAGCGAGGTTTCCGAAATGCTTTCGGAACCCACTTTAGTTCAGGAAGCAAACCCACTGCCCGCTTCACTCCTCTCAGCTTCGAAGTATTTTTTTAGCCTCCTTTTTGATAAAGCCTCTTAGAAAGGGCTTTTAGGATAATGCTTAGCCTTTTAAAGAATTTACTGTGGGAATGAGTCAGGTTTCCGAAACCCTATTGGGGATCGACAAAAGTTTCAAAACCTATCAAGATCTCCGAAATGAACTTGATTTCGCTTAACTTTCTTCCCTCTCGCCAGCGTACGCCAAGGTTATTAGAACTACGCCGGGACCTGACAACTTTTAAGACTTCATGAAGGGGCCAACACGAAACAATCATTAAGTTAATCATTTTAGACTGTCGGGTGGGGAAGGGGTTGTGAAAACTCAGTCGACACCCGACACAACTTCAAAACTAAGGCTTATAGGCGACAACTCAACATGGTTAAGCTTGCTTAAAAGTGGACGCATTTTTGAAAGAGGGTTACCAAAAATGCGGTAACAATTACATAACAATAGAGTTGTATTGAGAATTTACATGAGAGTCAACACACAAAATAACAAAGTTACATTGCTTTCATTGTTAGTGTGCATATGTAATGACTAACCCCCAATTTTTTTTTCTGTTTTCCCCTGTTTTGCTGCTTGCTGTTTTTAAAGTTTCACGATTTTTTTTTATTTTCTTTTTGCATTGCATGTGAAGGGTTTTACATTGGCATTGATTGTTTAAAGTTGTGCATAAACAGTAATTAAATATGAAGTGTAAATTTAGCCAAAATGGACACTTTCAGGAGCAATAAAAAACTCAGATTTCTTTCAATATTTTCCAGTCATACCAAACAATATCAATTTTAGTTTAAAGCTTATATCAGACCTGGTGAATGCAGCAAACTGAAGTCAAAGGGCCCTAAACAAGAGTCATATCAGCAGCCTGGGTACTTCAATTAACCACACACAACAGGAAGATTATCTCCTTGTCCTCCACTATTCCCAACTTTAAGCAAACTATGAAAATCAGACTAGAAGGCCGCTGCAAAGAATATCCAATCAGAAACTCTAGGCCAAGTCAAATCCTCCTACCAAGCCGTCCCTTGAGAAGTTCGATCAGCCTTTTTAAAATCAAGAGTAACTCTAAAACCACAAACCAACTCCCATTTGAATCGCCCTCAACTGAGTCTTAATTAAATGCAATACCCACTTGCAAACCACGACTCCCTTGAAAGATGTGAGCAACAACCCAGAAAATATATGGCGCCTGGCAGCAAAGGGGCGAACTTGCCTAGAAAATCATTAACAGCTCCCAAAAATGCAAACAATATCTTGTTTGAATCGCCTCCAGTAGGGTCTTCAATTGGTTAAATACCCATTTTGAAAACTTTCATTATATTTGAGTTATGAGCAGAAATATGGGTTACAAATGCATTAAAGAGAGCCCAGAAATTTGTAATATCACATCCAAAATCGAACCTATCTTCACCAATTTGATACTATATCTCCACAAGCCAAAATCCCACAATCCACTTCAAATTATGATCGAAAATCTTCAATCCAAAAGTCTAAACTTGCAACTTGAAGCTCAAATGAAGCTCCTGTATGAAGCCTCCCTGCAAACCCTCCTGATGTTGTCTTTCAAACATGGGGAGAGTGTGATTTACAGAGGTTTTCATCCCTGCAAACCCTTGTTTCCTCCAAAGCCAAGCTTCCAGAGAAAAGTCCGTACAAATTTCATAATCCCAGCATGAGAAGATATGAAGCTCTTTCTCCCCTTATATCTCTTCACTTTCAACGCCAAAGAATAGGGTTTTCTTTAATATTTAATTTGTTTTATTTTTACTCCATAAAGTTAGTCACTTTTTAATACTCATAAAGTGGGCGCTCATCTCCAAGAATAAAGTGAATTTTAAATAGTAATATTTCCCATTAGACTTTAGTGGTCTTTTAATAATATTTCATTTTAATAACTTAACCAATATAACCCAAAGTCCAATATTTAATAAACGTTAATGATTTACAGACTTTAAAATGAAGGCTCATATGATCTCAGAATTTAGTGATCTAGAGACCGTTGGAAAGGTCTAGCCAAAATGAATCATCCCCAACACTGAAAATCCCGAAACGGCCAAAAACCCTAATTTTCCAAAAATAGCAAGTTCAGGCCTGAGCAATCAATTCCACCTCCAGAAAGTGCCAAACTAAAGATCACAATGAAACCCCACCAACAATCCCCGACGAAACCATCCAAGTCACTGAAATAGTGTTCAAACTGACACTTACTAAAAATAGTAAGTATGGACAAGACGTCTGAAATCCCTCCAAAAAGTGTCATACAACTCCACTGGTTCTCCTGAACACAAAGGTGACATCGAAACACTCCTCTGATTAGGCTTTTACCAACCCAGAAAGACAACTCCGACTGTGCTGCATAAGAACCCGAAAATGAAGACATTACAATCCGCCCTTCCCAAAGATTGCTTGTCCTCAAGCAATCCCAATGAACCCTGCAATCCACATTCAATTCCATGCCGACCCCTGAAATGATTCCCAAGTCCCAAATAATTCTAGGTGGTCTATAATCCCAACTGTTCAAATCCCTGCCCTACGATGCACCATCACCTGAAGTCTCCTGAATGTTGCCTATAAGAAGAGTGGTAAAGTACCACCAAAACTCAACCCACTCCTCAATAATATGACCCTCAAGAGAATCAAACTGAGGTACCGCAAGAGTAAGCTCAAGAAGAACCACATTGGCTCCCTCATCCCAAATGATTGCTGCACTAGAACTCGGTGTGATTCCCGGGTTCCAAGTGAGTCTCAGAAGGATGACACCATGTTGAAGTTGCGCCACATTGATCATAACTGACTGTCCAATGTCACCCAACCACACTCTCCTATCCTGGACCATCAGAGAAATAAGATCATCAAAGCTCGAACTGAAAAACCCAATGAGACTGAAATCAATGTCATGGAATATGCCCTGCCACAACAACTTAGAGAAGGATACGTCAATAAACTCACTGCCAACCACATCCCTGGTCTCCATGAAAATCACCCTACTCAACCATAAGAGATTACCCTCAGCATGATTCCACATGATAACCAAACTGTGTAACCAGTCATCCACTGCCACAACATTGAAATCAACCAACCAAATAAAGCCAATGTTGAAGCTAGCCGAAATCATGACATTAACATTCAACCTCCGAGTGTCAAAGGAAAGGTCTAAAACACACCAATTTACCCAAACCACTGCAACATGTACTAGAGTGGAAAAAATGAATGGGTAGATAGCATGCGGTTGAACGCTCATAGCCGGCTGTCCCAAGGCCTAGCCAACCAAAACATCAATTTGCTCACTAAAATGTAACATCACATCCAATGAGAGGAAATAGTGGCAGCGATAAGCAAACTCAAATCCCACGGGAAAGAGTGGAAATTTGTATATGAAGGTATCAACTGAGTCATCTACTGGAATCAAATCATCTCCACCATCAAGCCTCACTCATAAACTACTCCACTGTTAAACTGTGGGTACCATCCAACTCGTCTGCAAGTCTGCCATTAGAGTCATGTGCAAGCTGGTCGGAGAATGGGCAGCAGTATTAATACTAGAAGTAGACCCACTATGCCAATCCCGTGACGACACCACATGTCTAGAAACTGCACCTGGGTCCCAAGTCTAGTAATCCAATCCACTTGCATCATTGGATTTGTTTGAATCTCCATCTCACAACTCAAAAAGTGGATTGTCAAGAGTCAAATCAGCGTCCCATTCAAATAAAGGATTATCAATAGCCCGAAGGTTGTCCTCAACTCCCAATCCAAAATAGTCTCCTTGCTAATCCGAACTCATATTTTCATTTTTTCTTGGGAAATGAGCAAGGTCATACTCCTCCTGGATGTGATCAAGCTCCATCATTACCTGTTTGATTTCGTTTTCCCTTTCTCTCCCTTCTTGCTCATTCAATTGTTGGGTCTCATAAAGCTGATCATTAGCTTCAATAAGTGCCTCCTGGACACTTTCCAAGGCAATCTTCGTGGAGTTTAGCTCAATGGTGAGCTCGCTAACCTCCTCCTTTAACTACTTAGACCAAGATAAGGCTTCATCTGCAAACCTAGTGGCTATATCTTTATCATGCATCATGTGCAGTTTAAGCTGTTTTAAACTCTTCCATAAAACTTTTCAATGCATGTAAATCAACCAATGAAACATTAAGCTCACTTTGTCCCTTAGATGCATTGTAAATTAAATTCTCCATTTGCAGGTGTTTGCTGTCCATACTAGATAAAATGTGTACCACATCTTCAGTTTAAACCAAGAGTTGTCTTTTCCAATCATGATCAAGCAAAAATGTTGAACTGCTGTTTTGAGGCGTGACAAAATCAGAATTTTCAGACTTACTATCAATGTCTCTATCGCTGTCCCAAATTCCTTGAGCCTCTCCCTGTTCTTTCTTTCTTAGGAGTAGATTGTGAATCCTAAACAACAAGGCTACTAGTTACCTGGTTAAGTTCAACTTCTTGCAATGTAAAATCTGGTTTAGTTTCTCGTTCATGAACAACTTCATCAATGCCATCTAAGTGTTCTTCCTTGCATAATTGTGGAGCTGAAGTAAGGACAGCACTATAGTCAAAAGGGGATTCATCCTATTCCGGTCCTTTGTCATACTTGCAAGCCAATTCACCTGTCTCCCAATGCACTTGGATCTCTTTCCCTTCATTCCCAGTATCAAACCATGAATCCATATCAACCAAGCTGCGAGGTTTAGGCTCAAAATCAGCAACCTGCCAAGTGAAATCAAATTCCCTTCCAAGGTTGAAATCATCTCTTTCTAAGCCCTCTATGCAAGACTCTCGGGATGAAGTAAAGACTTCATTACCAACCAAATTAGTTCCATCCCAAGGTGAATCCTCATCATACTTAGGTGCCAACACACTCGAATCCCATGTGAAGAAAGGCTGATCACTCTGTTTATTAGATAAGTAATCTTTTTGCTCCCTATAAGTAGTTGCCTTTCCAAATAAGTCATTCTCCATCTCATTATCACTGGAGTCATCATAATCATCTCTCTCTCTAGACTTGGTTCTGAGTTCAAACTCAAAACCTCCTATGTTATCATCAATGAAGAGGAAAAAATGATCATCAAAGGTTAATTTGGAAACATCATCATTTATCATGTCTCTGTGCCCATCATCTAAAGGTACCTTAGTGAACTTGTCGTCAAAATCTGCTCCATTGAAATCACCAAGGTAATCATCAGTCTTAGAGACATGATTGGATAAGTTTGAACTAGTATCCAAGATTTTCGTCTTGCCTTTCCCTCCATGCAAAACCTTATCTGCAGTGCTTTCATGCATGACCCAAGAATCGACCATAGGCTCAATCTCACATTCCTCAGGCTCCAAATCAACCACTACATCTGTTTTTTCTGCTGTAAACTCCTCTTCAATCACCTGCTTTTGACTGATTGCATGGGGACTCAACTCCACCACTTCCCTGGAAATTAGTTCTGGTTCCTTTTTATCAAACCTCTCTATGAGTCTCTCAGTGAACTCAGTATATGATGTGATCTGAGCATGCTCCAACATGATCATGTCGTGGTGCCACCATCTATGTGCAGCTCCATCAAAGTGCATAGCAGCATATTTAATGAACTCTTCTTTAGGGATGGGGTTTTGATCAAAGTATGTGTCCACCCTCTGAACCCATGCACTCGCTGAAATCTCATTGGACTTGTCAAAGAAAGGAATGCCAAGTTCTCCAACTTTCCATCAAAAATTATTAAGGTGTCCTCTATGGCCTCTGTTGAGCATATACTCATCCTGAGCTCTATATAGTACCGTAGTGACATGTCATGTTGGAAACTGGAACCTGCGGCCAACCAATCTTTCTTAAATTGTTCTTGTTGCTCAACTAAAGTGAGTTCTACTAAAGCTGCTGTTCTCGGTGGAGAGTTAGGCCTACGAGGTCTTGTCTTGACTCCATTCTGCTAATTATTCACTCTGTTTTGCTCAACTCCATTACCCTGTCCCATTTTGTCCATTCTTCGTATAAGTTGTGCCATGCGCTGATTGGTTTCCTGTGCTAACTGAGTAGATTTATCTTGCTCCTTGACCAATGCTTTCAGGAGTTTCATCATACGATCACCCATATTTTCTTAAACTTTCTTTCATAGTCTCTAATGCTCAAAAAAAGATTTAATCACCCACTGGCAAGTAGGATGATTTAGCTCTGATACCACTGTAATGACTAACCCCCAATTTTTTTTTTTGTTTTCCCCTGTTTTGCTGCTTGCTATTTTTAAAGTTTCATGATTTTTTTTGTTTTGTTTTTTTTGCATTGCATGTGAAGTGTTTTACATTGGCATTAATTGTTTAAAGTTGTGCATAAACAGTAATTAAATATGAAGTGTAAATTTAGCCAAAATGGACAATTTCAAGAGCAATAAAAAACTCAGATTTCTTTCAATATTTTCCAGTCATACCAAGCAATATCAATTTTAGTTTAAAGCTTATATCAGACCTGGTGAATGTAGCAAACTGAAGTGAAAGGGCCCTAAACAAGAGTCATATCAACAGCCTGGGTACTTCAATTAACCACACACAACAGGAAGATTATCTCCTTGTCCTCCACTATTCCCAGCTTTAAGCAAACTATGAAAATCAGACTAGAAGGCCGCTGCAAAGAATATCCAATCAGAAATTCTAGGCCAAGTCAAATCCTCCAACCAAGCCATCACTTGAGAAGTTTGATCAGCCTTTTTAAAATCAAGAGTAACTCTAAAACCACAAACCAGCTCCCATTTGAATCGCCCTCAACTGAGTCTTAATTAAATGCAATACCCACTTGCAAACCATGACTCCCTTGAAAGGTGTGAGCAACAACCTAGAAAATATATGGCGCCTAGCAGCGAAGGGGCGAACTTGCCTAGAAAATCATTAACAACTCCCAAAAATGCAAACAATATCTTGTTTGAATCGCCTCCAGTAGGGTCTTCAATGGATTAAATGCCCATTTTGAAAACTTTCATTATATCTAAGTTATGAGTAGAAATATGGGTTACAAATGTATTAAAGAGAGCCCAAAAATTTGTAATATCACATCCAAAATCGAACCTATCTTCACCAATTCGATACTATATCTCCACAAGCCAAAATCCCACAATCCACTTCAAATTATGATCGAAAATCTTCATTCCAAAAGTCTAAACTTGCAACTTGAAGCTCAAATGAAGCTCCTATATGAAGCCTCCCTGCAAACCCTCCTGATGTTGTCTTTCAAACATAGGGAGAGTGTGATCTACAGAGGTTTTCGTCCCTGCAAACCCTTGTTTCCTCCAAAGCCAAGCTTCTAGAGAAAAGTCCGTACAAATTTCATAATCCCAGCATGAGAAGATATGAAGCTCTTTCTCCCCTTATATCTCTTCACTTTCAATGCCAAAGAATAGGGTTTTCTTTAATATTTAATTTGTTTTATTTTTACTCCTTCATAAAGTTAGTCACTTTTTAATACTCATAAAGTGGGCGCTCATCTCCAAGACTAAAGTGACTTTTAAATAATATTTCCCATTAGACTTTAGTGGTCTTTTAATAATATTTCATTTTAATAACTTAACCAATATAACCCAAAGTCCAATATTTAATAAACGTTAATGATTTATGGACTTTAAAACGGAGGCTCATATGATCTCGGAATTTAGTGATCTAGAGACCGTTGGAAAGGTCTAGCCAAAATGCATCATCCCCAACACTAAATATCCCGAAACGGCCAAAAACCCTAATTTTCCAAAAATAGCAAGTTCGGGCCTGAGCAATCAATTCCACCTCTAGAAAGTGCCAAACTGAATATCACAACGAAACCCCGCCAACAATCCTCGACAAAACCATCCAAGTCATTGAAATAGTGTTCAGACTAACACTTATAAAAATAGTATGGACAAGACGTCTGAAATCCCTCTGGAAAGTGTCATACAACTCCACTGGATCTCTTGAACACAAAGGTGACATCGAAACACTCCTCTGATTAGGCTTTTACCAACCTAGAAAGACAACTTCGACTGTACTGCATGAGAACCCAAAAATGGGGACATTATAGCATATATATTGTATAGCAATTACAACAAAATGCTCAAAGGCTACAAGTTACAATTACTATGAGAGATCTTCACCTACTAACACTGCATCAAAAACAGATTTTGAGTTTGATACACTCTTAATATGAGAGATTGACTATCTCATCCAATGGTACCCCAATCAGCCCCTCTTGTTTCTTCATCAAGCTATATGGAATCTTTGGGATCAACAACCCAACATGTGGCTGGAGTTTGTGTTGGAAAGTTTGTCATTGATGTCAAAGGTATAAAGACAATGTTTGTCATTGATGTCATAAGAAGACTAACATCACAATTGCAATCAAAGAAGTCATTGACTTAGAAGGTGTATGAGAGTTGTTGATGCCCAAGGAAAGTGATACTAAAGACAGCAATTATATATCATCATTATGTTAAGTTTCTCATATATAATGAGCAGCGGAAGTATGAGAGATCAGTTTTGAGCATGATGTATATATGAGAGCAGAGATAAGAAAGCAGCAAGTTCAGTTGGTATAGAGAAACAAAAGGTGGAACCATGTCCAAAATTCGAGGAGCCAACTCTAAATACTATGAAGCTACAGATGATGAACTGTACATGCTGTTCATTGTTTGGTCATCCTTCCAGAGATACCAAAAGTACAGAAGCTAGTTCTTACAGGGAAGGCAGTAGAGGGAGAGATATTGACAGCTGTTGAAGTCATCCCAAAAGGCGAGTCACAGCAACGCATTTGGGAGAAGTATAAGAAAGAAATTAAAAATCAATGGTCACATTCTAATATGGAGACATTCAGACACTTGGCATATTGGAGAAAGGAAAAATTCTGAAGAATAAGACGAATTTACAGATACAGACAAAATAGTAGAGAGTAAAAAATCGCATATGACAAGAATCTAATATTTGAAGAGTTCGTCAGATGCTTGAAGGGATCGATATATGAGGTGATGCAATTTCAGATTTAATAAAATAGAACAAAATCATTTAAAGACAAAACGCGATTCTTCAGATTAAACATAGCAATTAGAGTGAGTTGAATAAAGACAAAAAGAAAAAGACGAAATGAAAAAGATAATTAGAGTTGAATAAAAACAAAATGAAAAAGACAAAAAATGAAATGGCACATCTTACTCTTGAAATGGTTCGATTAAAATTCAGATTAATGTAAGAAAAGCGGCAGTCATATAAGACAAAATTAAAAAGCACACATAAGACAAAAACAGGAAAAGACAAAAAGGTACCCAAATAAAAAGTTATAAAGTCAGCGATTTATTAAGGAAGAGATGCTTTGTTTTTTCAAGAAATACAATTGTTGGAAAAGGTATCATCCTTTACAAGGGACGTCACCCTTCATCAAGGTATGGAGAGATGTATATAAAGATTGTGACTTGGATTTTGAAGATGTAGTGTGTAAGTGGGAAGAAAAGGATATATCACCCAAACACGAGCAGATGAAAAAGAAGGAAGACATATCATACATCAGATCTGCAAATCAGAAGATAAGAAGAAGAACATTGTAAGGAATATCAAATGAATAGTTTCTGAAGAATGTAGAGTAGTGTGTGGTGAAGAATGATATATCATCATAACACAAGCTGTATATGAAGTGTGAGCAAAATTGCATATCATCGAAATATAGAAGAGTGTTGAGTAAAATGAATACAATCTGAAGATCTAAGGACAGAGTTTATTGAAGAATATTTCAGACTTTCTGAAATATATGCAGTCCATGAGTGTAGTGGATTTTATTGAATATCATTTGTGATTGAAGAGAGCTGAGTGTGGTATAACTGTTATATCAGAAGAACACAAAGTGCTGTGTGCAAAAAATAAAAATAAAAATGTGTAATATCTGAAAATTGGAAGTGGGGTTTGTAGACTAAATTTATGAGAAGATTGTGAATGGTTACGAACAGTTTTCTAAAAGGAGATTGTCCACAGTTTGGATCAGATTTGTGAAGAATATATGCAGCAGATTGAAGTGGAATAAGTGCAAATTTTGGATACAGTGATTAGTATTGAAGACAAAACATATACATCAGATTTGTAAGAAGATTGTTTGAGCAAGAATTGTCCATCACCTGTTGAGGAAGCAACAATTGAAGGTGGAACATTATCATTCAAATTATAATCTTTGCTAAGTAGGTGCTTGGCAAATAGGGGTTGGTGCACCTTGTAGGTTGGTGCCTACTAAATTAGCATTAGGGGTTGAACTTCCTTGTAGGTTGGTGCCTACTAAATCAAGATTAAGGGCTGGTGCTCTTTGTAGGTTGGTGCCTACTAAACTACATAATTGATTCAAGTAGGTTGGTGCCTACATTCTTTGTAAAAGCATATATAATTCATAAAGTACATTATTTGTACTGTGGTTTTATCCCACAAGGGTTTCCACGTAAAATCTTGGGGTCAACTTGTTCATATTGTGATATTCTTGCATAGTTGATTTGTGTTGGAGCTTGAAGTTGATAAGAAGTTTAAGAGGGTAAAAGTTTGTTGATATACTGATTCATCCCCCCCCCCCCCCTCTCAGTATATCTTTGTGCTCTTCAGTTTGAAGATAATCAAGAGTTTGTTTATTTTTGAAGTTGCAAGGCATTGCGCAAAGCCATCAACTTCTTTGATTGTTGAGAGATAATCATGTTCCTTTTGATAGAATAAATGAAGTTGTTTGTGGATCAATTCCTTTTTATAGTAGAGTAACCAACAACCTATGAAAAGAAACAAGTGGCAAGCATCCTCAACTCCATGGAATCCTTGCCATGCCATGTCCACCATTTGATTGTCATTTTGAGCTAATGTAGCCTTATCTATCTTAGTCTTTGGTTTGTTGAATGTTGGACAATGAAGTTTGACAAAAGTGATCCATTGCTATCAAAATTTGGATGCCTCTTCAAATGATATGCATCTTTCAAAAGGCCTTCATAAACCATTCTTTCATCTCTTCATTTTTAGAAGGCATTCTCCTAATCCTTGGTGCATACCATTTTGGATTTACAACATAGGCTGTTATATGAAGCAGGGTATTTATAGCGTTCTACTGCCATGTCACAATGGGCCAAATATTCTCCTCATGTAGTCTCAAATCAAGGCTCCTGTGATGAATTGATTGCTTTATCTGGCCAAGCATGTTGTCAAATGTCTCATAAATTTTGGAGAGTCTATATCAGCATGCCCAATCACCTACATAGTGGGTGAGATGAAAGAGCAAATGTATTGACAAATGAAATATTCAAAAAAGAATAATAAGACCCAATTCTAATTTAAAGTTAAAATACTTGAAGTTTCAATTTAAAATACCAAAAAAAAAACTTGATTTAGTAATTTACTTCTAAGTGGACCACCAATCATGATCAAGAATCTTTTGCTTCACACTTTTATCTTAATTTGTGTCGGAATCTGCCTACCTACTCCACTTGCATTAACCATAGAGGCTCTTTAATTTCAAGCATTCTCTCTAACAATGTAAAGTAATTGGCAGATCTAGTCTCCATAAGTTTGAGGAAATTCTTTGTCAAAAAAGTCTTTAAGAGAGCAAGGAGGTATGATGGATGCAAATGGACATTTATCACTAGCTTCGACCACCATTGTCTTCACCTTATCTATCTTCCCAATGCCTTTCAATGCAGTGTTCAATGTGTGAATACAATATGACATTCAAAAATGTATTTGTAAGCAGCCTCCATCATGCCAACTAGTCTACAAACATGTGCCAAGTTGGTGACAACCTATAAAAAATTTGAGGCCTCAACCTCCTCCATGGATTCCCTTGAAATCTGAAATTAGATGTCTACATCATTGCATTTCCCTAAACAATCAATAGTTTCATGAAAATAAGAACTAGTTGTAGATGGAATTATAATATTGATGAGTGGCCGATGTTTAATATCAATCCACCCATCTATAATAATTTAGTAGGTTGTACTTAGCCAAGTTTGCCTCATGCACTCTAACAAACTCATCTTGGAATACTTTCTATTAAAGAGGGTGATATGTAGTCTATATTCTTTGAGGGGCATACGAGGAATCTATAATATCCCCAATGGGATCTGCCCTAAAATTCTGATTTTTGCCCTAATTTTCTCAATATGAAATTCTGCCCAAGCCTTAATTTTCTGAATATTTGTTTTTAATTTTCTGATTTGAAAACAATTAATTACAGCGAACAAAGGATAGCTCAAATTACTCATAAACATAACAAAAAGTGCTCTATATTGATAACCACATCAAACATGAAAGTCTCCAACCAAAATATATAATATAATCATCCCAATCCAACAAACAATGTCTGATTTTCTGAATATGATGCCGCTGTTATAACTCAGAAATATGAAGTCTGAAAGTATGTAAAATATAGGGCTTAACACAACAAAATAGCCCGAAATATTACTATCCAAATAATGAACTTCTACATACCAAAATGACGACAAATAGAGGCTCAACAACCCCCCAATTTCGCCTTACAATTATGCTCCAATCAAAACCCTAGTGTAATGACAACCAATGATCTTCTATTGCTGCTCTAACACTGATCTTCAAATCTGATCTTGAATTAGCATTCCAATTGCTCCAAAAATCTTCAATGAAGTGCAAGTAGGACTTCATCACGAATCCTCCACAAGGTGAGTTAGGTTTTCGTCTAACTCTCTTTTATGCAATGGGTTTTTCATCCTAAACCATATGCTAAATCTGCTCCTAAGGAGAAGAAGTCTGCTGAAAATGAATTGCTTGATTGATGCCCTTGAAAAGCCAAAATGATCTTATATTTATACATGCTTTCTTTTCCTCCCACAAGCTGGCTGACCTAGGCAACTTAGCACTTTTTATTTTATTATTTTTCCCTTCAAAAGGCCGACCAAACACCAAGAAACTTGGGTGCCAAAATTCACCCTTTTAAATTTGAATTCTTTTCTTTTTTTATTTTCCAATTGGGGCACACTTTTCCACAAATTAAAATATTATTATTTTTTTAATTATTTTTCCCTCCTTTTATCTCCCAAAAGGGGTCACCCAGCCTCTTTGAAAAATTATAAAAAACTTTTGGCTTCATATAAAATAATAATAAATTATGAGAAATTAATTCCCAAGTCCACCGAGCCAAATAAAAGTAATTGAGCCATAAAGAATTAATTTTCTAATTATTCAAGGCTCAAACCAAATATTCGGGGACATTATAGTCCTCCCTTCCCGAGATTACTTGTCCTCAAGCAATATTAAGTTTACCACCGCTCGGATCCCAAATCCTTATATCATCACACCTAGCAAACATAAATAGAGAGAAGCATCTCATAATGCTAATAACACCAAACAACTCTCCAACCCCTGTAGATATCTGGTGGATGTGTAAAGCACCCCTCACATGCGCAAGAAAATATATAATCATCCCTCCTAAGTTGCTGATGTAGAAACAAATAGCAACCTTCCAACTGAAAATCAGACGCAATTGAGTGCAAATACCATCTCTAATGTCATATGATGGGGTATCATCCATATGCCATCCTCCAATGATGAAGAGATGATCCAAGACTCTCCAAAATACCCAAACAGCCACTGTCCCCCAAGTATCTTGTAGGATTTCCTGGTGCAATGAAGTAGAACAGCCATCTCCTAGCAAAGTAGGGAGTAGATCCTCATGAATTAGGACAGGAACGCCAAGATCTTCATGCTTTCTTCCAATCCCTATGGCATAGTCTAGCTCCAAAGTATGCCTAACAAATGCAAGTGTCTCCATGGCATGTATCACAAATCTTTGAAATAGAGCATCTACATACTCTACCAAAGAGTCATCAACATGATGAGACTCTTCAAGTGCTTCAAGAATGATCAAAGACCAAACCAAACCCACATCACCCATATCTCCATTTTCATATGAAGGCATAATACTAGTGATTGATCCACTAAGTGTGTGCTCCATCATGCCATCCAAGTGTACATTGTGAGTCTTCAAATGGCTCTACAAAAGAGGTGACACCAAATCCTCATAAAGCAAGCTATGTGAACAAACAAAGAATTCTGAATCATACCTCAAACCTAATTGCTCCACATGCTTGGTCACCATACAAGGCTCATTCCTCATATGCCACATGCTTTGAATCTTCTTTGCCTCTGCCATGACATGCTGTACTAACTTGGTCCTCTTGTGTCTTGGACAAACACCTCATGTTTGTCTCCCAAATGAGTGCCAACAATAGAAGAAGGCTTCTTACTATCATCCTCACGAGTAGGAGCTGCCAACTCAAGATTATGCAAAACCCAAAGACTACTGTTCCAAATCAGAAAATCAGAACAGCTATCATACCTTTCCTTAGTGTCTTCATTCGAATTTGCATCTCCTTCTTGCTTGCTCTCCTCAAGGGACTTCTCTGTAAGAACCCTGGTGGTTCTCAACCCCAAAACCCTAGTTGAAATCACTGATTTTGTTTGTTTTGTAATTTTTTGTGTTTTGATGGATTTTTGCATGAAACAGGAGATTTGTGATTTTGCTTGAAAAGACTAGGAAAATAAATAAAAATACGTAATGCTTGAGAAACTACAGAACATGTATCAAATATCGTTGCCAGAGTATTTATTGATTATTCAGAGTGATGACAAATCGATACTTCAACTTCTGAACAAAAGGTAAGAATATTTAATATAAGAAACCTGGTTTATTACAGCCGCCTTGGGATAAGTGAAGAATGTACGGCCAGCACCAGATTATCAATCTCCAAGCTCAGAAACAGAGGAATAACTCCCAGAACCCTAGGCGCCCTCACTGCAAAAGACTGGAAGTGGAAAGCCAAAGCGATTTCCTCTGATGAAAAAGTACGGCCCTTGCTGGTACAACAGTACGGCCTGTACAGCAGCAGCATTTAATGAAGTACGGCCCAATGAATGATGCCAGATCTCTGATAACTGACCTTTGATAAAGTCGCCTCAACTGCCAGATGTTTATTCTCTGTCAAACCCTGATGATTCAATCAATAATCCCAATCTGTAACCTCTGAATGAAGTCACCAAGATGCAAGCTTCAACTGGTATTTCACAGTCTCAGTCTGCCAATTCCTGAAGAGGTATCGTTCTCCAGAAACGCTTCGTCTGCCAGAAACCCTAGGGTTTGCAAACTCCAATGCTCAGAGCAAAAAAGACAAATTAGAATATCATAACATAATCGTTCGATTTGTCTTTCCTGTGAATATATACTTCTCTTGAAAAATTCGACCCACAGCTCTTTTTAATAATCATTTAAATAAATGATTAAATGTTGCGCTTTTGACTTAGGAGAAAATCAATTAATAATTGGCGCCTTCAATAATGAATAATAAATATTCATTTTATCAAATATTAACACTTTATTATAAAGTATAATAAATACTTTATAATTTGCCAATTTAATTAAATATTTAAATAATTAATAAAGTGACTTTAATATAAAGTCAAAAGTATTAATTATTTCATTAAACCATTAAATACTCCAATATTTCTCCGTCAGACTGTCAAACTGAAGAACTGGGTCGACTCCGAGCATAATAGCTGAACCAGGTGCCCTGCCCAAAATAGCAGCTTCCGCCTGACCTAACTTTCTAAAAATAGAAAGTTTCTAAAAATCCACTCTGGAAGATTCTGCGAAGGCCCAACCTGAAACAACTGCAATACTGAAGCTACAAAACACTGGGTAACCGCCTCAATTGATCCTCTGCACCCATCTGTCAGCCTGCGAGGATCAGAATGATAGGCTCACTCCTCGACAAACAATGTCAGCTAAAACGGGGACATTACAGTCTGCCCTCCCTGAAATTGCTTGTCCTCAAGCAATCTCTGCAAATACGGACGCACTGCACCACCTGGATCCCAAGGATAGTGCCGGACAATGTTCTTGCTGGCCACAACTGACTCCAGTAACTCCCACAACTGATCAACAAGAATAGAATACCATTCCCTATCAACCTCCGTGTTGTTTGTCATAGGATCAAGAAACTCAGGAGGAAGCAAGTCAAACTGCAAGCAATACTTACTCCCTAAGACTGCACAAGATATACTGTCATCCAACATATCAAGCACGTGCATACCAGAACTGTGCACCTGAAATAAATCGTGTATGTGTGGATCAAACATGAAACCATATACACTCTACACCGTGTACTCACTATAAAACTTCTCTGAAAGCTGAGTCTGAAATCCCAGAGCACGAGTAGGATCCCAAACACTATCATCACTCTTCCCACTAACGAGAGAGATAGAACGTAGGCTCCCATCTGTAATTCCTCTCAACACATATTTCTTGCCCTGTACCTCAAATCTCATCTCCATTTTAGGCAAGTTGAGGGTGAACACACTAATGTCCTGAAGCCATCTCATACCCAACACTAAATCCATCCCACCCAGGTTGACTACATAAAAGTCTGCCTGCAACTCATAGTCATTCAGCATGAGGGTGAGATTACAAATTTGTCGAGTGCAAGTGAGTGTATATCCATCTGCCACCCGAACTCTGAATCCAGCGAAGTCCTCTGTCTGGAGCCTGCATCTGTTGACGAAGCTCTCATCAATGAAATTGTGTGTGGCTCCGGTGTCAAGCATAGCAATACATCGCTGTCCATCCACTAGTCCCCTAAACCTGAATGAATCATCTCGTACACTAGCAGATAATACCAACGGGGACAAGTTGGCATCGGGCCCAAACTCCATAGAGGCATTCCTGGCCTCTACATGTTCTGAAACAACCTGCTGGTCTGAATCCTCAGCCTCAACATCCTCATAGTAAACCCACATGGCGCGGTTCGATCTGCCCTTCGGTCTCAAAGGACAATCATGCTCCTTGCTGTAGGGTTCTTGGCACCAATAACAAAGTTGTTTCCTTCTCAATTCGTCACGAGTTGCATCATCAATTCTTGCAGCTGTTTTCCTTTTTGGTTCTGCAACTGGTGTATGACTCTCCTCAATAGGCAAGCTGTTTGTTTTAGGCTGAAATTGTTTCTTCGGAGCGGCAAGCTCCATACTTCTTGCCTTCCGCATCGCCTCCTGAAGAGTAGGAGGATCGAATGCCTTGACCCAACCTCTCATAGGTTCTGTCAAACCCTCAACGAAGAGTATAATGAGTCTCCGTTCTGAAATACCAGTCACCATGACGACAACTCTCTGAAACTCACCAATATAAGAATCCAAACTACCTGTTAGCCTGAGCTGAGCTAGCTCTCTAAAGTAAAGTTCCGGATCCTTCTTATCAAAGCGCTCTATGAGCCTATTGGTGAACTCCTGGTAAGTATTGACTGCATGATGGCCAAGTGTATACATGCCGTGATGCCACCAATCATGCGCTATCCTGTCAAGATGCAAAGTCGCAAACTTGATGGCCTCATCCTCCTGCATAGGCCTCAATGATATATAGTTGTCCAATTTCTGGACCCAAGACCTCGCTGATGTCTTATCAGACCCATCAAAATATGGCAAGGTGATCTTGCTAACTGCGTACTGCAAGTCCCTGTTCACCTGTGGTTGCGGCTGCTGATGCTGAGGGGGTCTACGGTCAAATCTGCCTCCTCCTCTAGGTTTATGAACATCCATAAACTCATGAAATGATAACGCCTGCCTGATCTCAGGTGCCAATGATAGGTACTCACCATGAAACCTCGTCACATCTGCTACTGACATGCCATTATGTGGCTGAAACTCCTGATGCTGCCCCTGCTGCTCTGCTCCCGGAGTCGGAGGTGGAGTCTCTCTAGGTAAGAATGTAGGCTGTCCTGGCCTATGCTCCTGATAGATCGGTGACGGCTGTCGTGGTACTGATGCCAAAGGCTGATCCACTGGTGTAGTCCCGCTCGTCTGTCCAATCTGTATATAATGAGGCTGTGTGGGCGTATGATGTCTGATAGTGCCCATCAATTGGGACATCATATCCATCATGTTATCATGCCTGCGTCTGAACTCCTCATCGGTAATATCGCCCTCTGCATGTGCTTTCCCTGGATCCCTAACTGTCTCTGTAGGAATTTCGCCAATTGCCATTAGGGTTGCAACACTGTTTTCACTGCTGTTAGAGCTGGATCTGTGAATGCCTAATACACCTGACACTGTCTCACCTTCTGGAATCGGTGGACCTGTCCACTCTTCGGCTCTGCCTGTCCCTACACCTTTAATATAGTGAATAGTATCTCTGCTCATGAAAAAGCAACTAAAAAGCACACTGTATTCTGAAAAAGCAACTGAAAAAGCACAGGATGGCAGGAAATCTGTGCTCTGATACCACTGTAAGAACCCTGGTGGTTCTCAACCCCAAAACCCTAGTTGAAATCACTGATTTTGTTTGTTTTGTAATTTTTTGTGTTTTGATGGATTTTTGCATGAAACAGGAGATTTGCGATTTTGCTTGAAAAGACTAGGAAAATAAATAAAAATACGTAATGCTTGAGAAACTACAGAACATGTATCAAATATCGTTGCCAGAGTATTTATTGATTATTCAGAGTGATGACAAATCGATACTTCAACTTCTGAACAAAAGGTAAGAATATTTAATATAAGAAACCTGGTTTATTACAGCCGCCTTGGGATAAGTGAAGAATGTACGGCCAGCTCCAGATTATCAATCTCCAAGCTCAGAAACAGAGGAATAACTCCCAGAACCCTAGGCGCCCTCACTGCAAAAGACTGGAAGTGGAAAGCCAAAGCGATTTCCTCTGATGAAAAAGTACGGCCCTTGCTGGTACAACAATACGGCCTGTACAACAGCAGCATTTAATGAAGTACGGCCCAATGAATGATGCCAGATCTCTGATAACTGACCTTTGATAAAGTCGCCTCAACTGCCAGATGTTTATTCTCTGTCAAACCCTGATGATTCAATCAATAATCCCAATCTGTAACCTCTAAATGAAGTCACCAAGATGCAAGCTTCAACTGGTATTTCACAGTCTCAGTCTGCCAATTCCTGAAGAGGTATCGTTCTCTAGAAACGCTTCGTCTGCCAGAAACCCTAGGGTTTGCAAACTCCAATGCTCAGAGCAAAAAAGACAAATTAGAATATCATAACATAATCGTTCGATTTGTCTTTCCTGTGAATATATACTTCTCTTGAAAAATTCGACCCACAGCTCTTTTTAATAATCATTTAAATAAATGATTAAATGTTGCGCTTTTGACTTAGGAGAAAATCAATTAATAATTGGCGCCTTCAATAATGAATAATAAATATTCATTTTATCAAATATTAACACTTTATTATAAAGTATAATAAATACTTTATAATTTGCCAATTTAATTAAATATTTAAATAATTAATAAAGTGACTTTAATATAAAGTCAAAAGTATTAATTATTTCATTAAACCATTAAATACTCCAATATTTCTCCGTCAGACTGTCAAACTGAAGAACGGGGTCGACTCCGAGCATAATAGCTGAACCAGGTGCCCTGCCCAAAATAGCAGCTTCCGCCTAACCTAACTTTCTAAAAATAGAAACTTTCTAAAAATCCACTCTGGAAGATTTTGCGAAGGCCCAACCTGAAACAACTGCAATACTGAAGCTACAAAACACTGGGTAACCGCCTCAATTGATCCTCTGCACCCATCTGTCAGCCTACGAGGATTAGAATGATAGGCTCACTCCTCGACAAACAATGTCAGCTAAAACGGGGACATTACATTCTCCTTTGCTTGCCTCACCATCATGAATTCTTCCCTTGGAAGAAATAGAGATCTAAGGTGTGACTCCCTTTGCCTCTTTGCTTGATCTAGGTGGTTACAACGTTCCTTGATCTCTTGCAAGTGCTGTTTTGCTTGGGCAACCAACATCTTAGCATCTTTTGCTCTTTGTAGCCAACTATCACACAAGACTTGAGTTCTCTTGACATCCTCTAAGGTAGGGTGAACAAATTCAGACTTCTTGTGGTTTGAATCTTTCATATCTTTCTTATGCTCCATACCCAAATTACAAGTGCCAATCTTGGAAGATTCTTCACCCTTATTCTCTTCAAGTGAAGTGGCCGTTATGAATGAAGGAATAGGATTGCTGTTATGAATTAGAAAGTCAGACCTACTGTCAAATCTTATTATGCCATCCTCTAGCTCTTCAATTGCGTCCTCTTCCTTGTCTTCATGTTCTCCTACAAGTGCCGTTCCAAAAAGTGGTTCTAACTAAAAATCACTTGCCTCCAATCTGAATCGGACCTCTATCCCTTTGGCCACTATGTCATGATATTGTGAAGGTAGGGTACTGTTGTTACACATTAGAAAATCAATCCTTACCTCATCTTCTCCCATGAATGGGTGCTCATTCATTAGTGCAGGTCCAAGGGATGTCTCCAATGGAAAATCAAGTGTGTCATGTGCTATAACTTTTGTCCCATGGCTGCAGACTAAATCTTCATGTATATATGTCTCTTTTAACTTCATGTCTTCATCATAGGACCCTTCAAGTCCTTCCTCCATGACACCATTCTATGTCATCTTCCAACAAAGCTTATCCTCATGCTCTTCCGATTCTTGAAGAGCCCTCTGAGTGCTCCTCAAAGAATTCACTGCATCCTCAAGCTCAAGGGTGAGCTTGTCCACCTCATCTTCTTTTCTTCTCAAAGCATCCAAGTATATCTTACTAGAGGAGATGATTTTTGTCGGCAAGTGTAGGTAGTTTGACTTCACTACTACCAAAGCCTCCTTGAGTTTGTGCAAGTCATCAAGAGATATACCTCCTTCAAAATCTGCATGATTCCCTAGAGCCTTCCAACACAAACTTGCCATCATCTTATGAACATGATCAAAATGAGCTAAGGCTTCCACAATCTTACCTTCGTTTACCTTCAATTGTCCTTCCAAGTGATGTGACTTATGAGACCCATCACCTCCATGCAAAATTTCTGTTTGGTCTTCATAAATGTGCACCTCCAAATCAGCTTCCTTCATGGTCTCTTCTTCATTACATCCATGTGTGGAAACTAAGTCATCACCATGCTCCATCAAAGAATCTCCTTCAAAATAATGAGTAGAGTCTTCTACATCATTATCTTCCTCAATGGCTGATCTAGAAAAAGTATGCACAACTATAACCTCCTTAACCACCAAGGGATCCTTCAAATTTTGCAATGTCAAATCAATCTTATCCAATTCACTTTGTTCACTACATACTGAAATTTCTGAATCGCTCACATATGTATGGACAACATCCAACTTATGGATACCCAAACCACAATTTGATTCCTTGCCAAAATGATGTAAAGGTGATGAAGCAATGCTAGGCTCAATTAATGAAACATCACAAGGACCCATACCTTCATATAGCTGATCTAACATGGCTGGTTTGACAATCTCCATGGCAGTATCTTCTTCAATCTTCATGTGCTCTTCATTTGTAGCTTCAATAGGTGAATCTCCTTTGTCCTTGTCCTCATAGGGCTGAAGTGAACTTTTGAACATGTCTTCTTTAGGGCTGCATGCTGACTGATTTTTGTCCTCCTCATAATTACTTGCAGGTTGCAAGCCACAATCTTCCTTCTCTAACCTTTCTTCAATGATAACTTTTGATTTTTCTGTCTCTTTCCTCAATTTTTTGATATCTTCATGTATTCTCATGTTATTCTTGTTTTGTGACATTTGACCAATGGATGTAAGCAACTATTGTTGTGACTGCATAAAAATTTGCATCATTTGATTCAAGATGTTTTCAACACTTGGTTGCTCATGCTTCCTTGGTTTCCTCTCTTGCTTGTTTTTCTTCTTATCCTTCTGCTGATTCATAAATTGATTTAAGGTGATTGCATTCCTAACCTCTGCTGGAAGTGTATAGTACTCATCATAGGCAACCATTACATCATCAATCACCTGTGTTGCCATTATGGAGACTACATAAGGACAATCTAGCACACTGACTAGGTTAGATTCTTTTCCACATAACATGCAAGGATAAAGTTGGGACAAATCACATACTCTTGTATGCTAGTAGGATAAGATTTAACTTAGTCCTTTCCCAAATCCTCTAGGCTGGTAGGATCCAAGCTTTGATACCACTGTAATATCCCCAATGGGATTTGCCCTAAAATTATGATTTTGCCCTAATTTCCAAAATATGAAATTCTGCCCAAACCCTAATTTTTTGAATATTTGCGTTTAATTTTCCGATTTGAAAACAATTAATTACAGTGAACAAAGGATAGCTCAAATTACTCATAAACATACCAAAAAGTGTTCTATATTGATAACCACATCAAACATGAAAGTCTCCAACCACAATATACAATATAAATTATAATCATCCCAATCCAACAAACAATGTCTGATTTTCTGAATATGATGCTGCTGTTATAACTCAGAAATATAAAGTCTGAAAGCATGTAAAATACAAGGCTTAACACAACAAAATAGCCCGAAATATTACTATCCAAATTATGAACAACTTCTACATACCAAAATGACAACAAATAGAGGCTCAACAACCCCCCAATTCGCCTTCCAATTATGCTCCAATAAAACCCTAGTGTAATGACAACCAATGATCTTCTATTGCTGCTCTAACACTGATCTTCAAATCCAATCTTGAATTAACACTCTAATTGCTCCAAAAATCTTCAATGAAGTACATGTAGGACTTCATCACGAATCCTCCACAAGGTGAGTTAGGTTTTCATCCAACTCCCTTTTATGCAAAAGGGTTTTCGTCCTAAAGCATATGCTAAATCTGCTGCTAAGGAGAAGAAGTCTGCTGAAAATGAATTGCTTGGTTGATGCCCTTGAAAAGCCAAAATGATCTTATATTTATACATTCTTTCTTTTCCTCCCACAAGCTGGCCAGCCTAGGCAACTTAGCACTTTTTATTTTATTATTTTTCCCTTCAAAAGGCCGCCCAAACACCAAGAAACTTGGGTGCCAAAATTCACCCTTTTAAATTCTTTTCTTTTCTTTTTTTATTTTCCAATTGGGGCACACTTTTCCACAAATTAAAATATTATTTATTTTTTGTAATTATTTTTCCCTCCTTTTATCTCCCAAAAGGGGTCACCCAGCCTCGTAGAAAAATTATAAAATTATTTTGGCTTCACATAAAATAATAATAAATTATGGGAAATTAATTCCCAAGTCCACCAAGCCAAATAAAAGTAATTGAGCCATAAAGAATTATTTTTCTAATTATTCAAGGCTCAAACCAAATATTTGGGGACATTACAAAATCAATGGCATTTGTCTTTTTCATCTTTTTTTTTTGAAATAGGGAGAGCGTACCACATGAAATGGGATGGCATGGGCAAAGAAAAAATTGGCAACAATATGTTAAATTTAAGAACCAGAAATAAGAGCTAATAGAAGACAGAAAAATTCAACAACAAGAACAAATAAACACACAGAATTTACCCTGGGAAAACCCTCCTCCTGAGGGAGAAAAACCCAGCCAATAATATCTCTTATATTATTGAATCACAATGAGAAATCCTTTACAATAGAGGCTGATAATGAAGGCCAAAACACAGCATCACAATCTGATACACATCCAGAACTGAGTGACCTCCAAACTGTCAATAGTTATCACAGTCTGCACCTTACACCAATCTGCACTTCAAAAATTCGAACATCACCTCTGAATACAGAAAGAATGTAAATACAAAGTGGTTTTCTAAACATAGCATGTCAGTTACATGCAAGTTAGATTCCTCTGTATGTCAGAAGGTGACTGCAGGACAGTTACAAGAGGACGCACAAGAGGAATCATGCAACTAAATTTAGGAGGCATTACAAAAAGATTCCACTGCATGTCAGTTTTGAATAAGACAGTTTGAAGGTCGGCCCAGCTTCAAAATAGCAAATACAAAGACAGCTGGAAGAATCTGACTGACGCTATCATAAACATTAACACTCCCTCTCAGCTAGGGAGGATACTTCCAGCTGTACAAGACAAATCACCTCATCGTGATGTAGTCATCTCATTGTGATGTCCATCATGGCTACTCCAAGAGAAAGAAACAAGGGCTTTCACCTCAAATTTCTCTCGCAGAGAGAGATGCACTAACAAGGGCTTACACCTCAAATCTCTCTCGCAGAGAGAAATGCGTTAACAAGGGCTTGCACCTCAAATCTCTCTCACAGAGAGAAATGCATTAACAAGGGCTTGCACCTCAAATCTCTCTCGCAGAGAGAAATGCCTTAACAAGGGCTTGCACCTCAAATCTATCTCGCAGAGAGAAATGCATTAACAAGGGCTTGCACCTCAAATCTCTCTCGTAGAGAGAAATGCATTAACACATGAAGCAAGAGTCACTGAGGCTGAGACTCTCTCTCAGCAAGAGCAACATTCTCCACAATACCAAGCTTATCTCGAAAATAAGAAAACTTTACTCTAGGAAGTGGCTTGGTGAGAATGTCAGCTGTTTGCTCATCCATGCAAACATACTTGAGTTCAACTGATTTCCTTTGAACCATATCTCTCAAGTAATGATACTTGATCTCCACATGCTTGGTTCTATCATGAAAAACCGGATTAACAGAAAGCTTCACACAACTTTGGTTGTCACAAAGAATCACAGTAGGTTCCAAAACCTGCCCAAACAGTCCTGCAAGAAGCTTTCGAAGCCACACTGCTTCTCGAGCTGCCACACAAGCTGCCACATATTCAGCTTCTGTTGTACTTTGAGCCACACATGACTGTTTTCTGCTGCACCAAGAAATCATAGCAGACCCTAAGCTGAAACAACAACCAGAAGTGCTCTTCCTATCAGGTACACACCCTGCCCAATCTGAATCAGAAAAACCTTGCAATTTCAGATCTTCACAAGAAGTATATTTCAAACCATATCCCACTGTACCACGTACATATCTCAATATATGCTTAGCTGCAACAAAATGAATCTGTCTAGGCTCAGACATGAACTGACTAAGAGTGTTAATAGCATAACATATATCAGGCCTAGTATTGATCAAATACATTAAAGAACCAATTAACTGCCTGTACATAGTAGGATCAACTAAATCTGAAGTGGCAGCAACCTTATGTAGCTTTTTCAGATTTGCTTCCATAGGAGTTGACATAGACTTGCAGTCTAACATACCAAATCATTTCAAAATGTCAATAGCATATTTCCCTTGACTCAGGAAAATCTCATTTGGTCTTTGCCATACTTCTAAACCAAGAAAGTAATGCAAAAGACCAAGATCTTTCATCTCGAATTCAGAGGTTAACTCTTCCTTACATTTAGCAATAAGATCATCTCCTCCAGTAATAAAAAGATCATCAACATAAAGAACCAAAATTAATGCTTTATCTTCAATTACCTTGAAATAGAGATTTGGATCTGCATCATTTTTGAGGAAGCCCAAGCTTACTAAATAATGATCAATTCTTTCATACCACGCACGTGGAGCTTGCTTAAGGCCATACAAGGCCTTTTTCAATCTGCATACATGTGATTCCTTCTCATGAATCACAAAACCCTCTGGCTGCTCAATAAATACCTCTTCTTCAATTACACCATTTAAGAATGCTGTCTTTACATCCATTTGATGTAATTTCCATCCTTTAACAGCAGCAATAGCAATAATGGTTCTGATGGAAGTATACCGAGCTACAGGAGCAAATGTTTCCTCATAATCTATACCTTCTTTTTGAGAAAAACCTCTTGCTACAAATCTGGCTTTATACTTTTCAATACTTCCATCAGCTGCATGTTTAATTTTGAACAACCACTTAGTAGAAACAACAGATTTACCTTTAGGTCTTGGAATAATATCCCAAACATCATTCTTGATAATAGATTGATATTCTTCTGTCATGGCATCTCTCCATACTTGCTGGTTTGAAGCCTCTTCAAAACTTGAAGGCTCAGATTCAATAATATGACTCATTGAAGCAACATAACCTGCAAACTTATGAGGTCTCTTACTTTCTCTGAAAGTACCACGAGGGGCTGCAAATTTTTCAGCCTCTTCCATAGTATGCCTGGACCACAAAGGTCTCTTCTTGTCAGATGAAACATTACTTGGTCTAGAATAGGAATCTAAAGGATCAACAGGACCAAGAGGGTCTTCTAAATCAAGAGTCTCCCTTTGAATCTCAGAAGGGGAATCAGGAGCAGCAATGTCCATATCTTGAGAAGTCTCATGATCTTCTCTATCAATTTCCATAGAAGATCCTTTAGATCTTTTGCAAGCTACATCTTCTTCAAATGAAACATCTCTGCTGATTTCAATTTGCTTTTGTCCCGGAATGTAGACCCTGTAAGCTTTTGAAGTTTCACTGTAACCAACAAAAATTCCCTTTTTGCCTGAAGGTTCTAATTTAGATCTTTTATCTTTAGGTACATGAATGTAAACTGGACATCCAAAAATTCTAAAATGACCAACTTCAGGTTTGATACCTGTGAATGCTTCTTCAGGAGTCATATTGTCTAAAATTTGATGTGGGCTACGATTATGAACATAAACAGCTGTCCTGCAAGCTTCTGCCCAAAGAAAAATTTGAAGGCCTTGATCATGGATCATGGCTTTCGCTGCCTCAACAATAGATCTGTTCTTTCTTTCTGCAACTCCATTTTGTTGTGGATTATAAGGGACACAAAACTCCCTCTTAATCCCAGCATCAATACAGAAATTTTGAAAAACACCAGAAGTATATTCACCCCCATTGTCAGACCTTAAAACTTTGATCCTCTTATCAGACAAATTCTCTACTTGAGCTTTGAACTCTTTAAATCTAGACAGGACTTCATCAGATTCTTTAGATTTTAGAAAATAAATCCAAGTCTTACGTGAGAAATCATCAATAAAAGTCACATAGTACCAAAAACCACTCAATGATGCAGCAGACATAGGTCCACACAAGTCTGAATGAATCAAGTCTAAAATTCCTTTTGCTCTACTTTCACTATTGTGAAAAGGACTTTTAATGTTCTTACCTAAAGCACAACCTTTGCAGACACCATCATGTTCTTGATTGAGCTTTGGGAGACCAATGACCACCTTCTCCATGGAAGAAAGAGTTCTGAAATTTAGATGAGCAAATCTTTTATGCCACAACTCGCTAGAACTCATGGAATCATGTGCTAGAGCTTGAATAGGACGAGCTGAAAGTCTATATAGACTCTCATAACGGGCACCAATCTCACGAGCTGTCTTAATGCTGGAGTTCTTCTTCCATGCAAGAACTTTGCCTTCAGCAAATGCAACTTGATATCCTTTATCTTCCAATGCTGAAATAGAAATCAGATTCCTCTTGATTCCAGGAACGAATAGAACATCACTCAGATGAAGAGGAATTCCTGAATTTAAATGAAAGGATGTAGTTCCAACACCTTTCACAGAATAACAAGCATCATCACCAATAATAACTTGCAAGTGGGTATCCTTTTCTCTTAGATCAGAAAGATGTTCTCGATATCCCGTAAGATGGCGAGAAGCACCACTATCAATTAGCCAAGTCTCACTATCAGTAGGAACATTACTTGAAAGAGCTGATATAAACAAGAAACCCTCTAAATCTTCACTTGATTCTCTATGAGTAGATTCATTTTCAACATTTGTAACAGCAACTTGATGCTTAGGTCTTGATGGACAATCTTTAGCAAGGTGACCATACTTGTCACATCTGAAACATTGAATCTTAGATAGATCCTTCTTCTTCTTAGGTTCAAGGGCTGAACCAAAATTCCTATCTTCATACCTCTTGAAGTTTCCTTTCCTTCCTTTCCTTTTAGAAGTATGAGCAGCAAGGACATGCTCTTCTTCATGGTGAGATCTTCGCCCATTTCCTCGTGCCTCCAATCTGCATTCCTCTTGAATACAATCAGCTCTCAAACGATCAAAATTGGGTAACTCAGCTCTTCCACTAATTCCTTGAATGAAAGATTCCCAAGAGTGAGGAAGGCCATTCATGGCCAACATAACCAGGTCTTTGTCTTCAATAGAATTTCCAATAGCATTTAGCTGATCCTTCAATTCTGAAATCTTCATGAAGAAGGATACAACAGATTCTCCTCTAGCCATTTTAATATGTAAGAGTTGACGCCTTAACGCTAGAGCTCTGCTAGAGTTGTTAAATTCATGCAAACTTTGAAGACACTCAAACATCTTTTTAGCTGAATCTAGCTTTGAAATGACAGGTACCAAATGATCCTTAACAGAATCAATCAAAATCTTCTTTGCCATAATATGGTTCTTTCTCCATTGAGCTTTCTCAGTGTCATCAGCAGGTTCAGCAACATCAGTCTTCACATAGTTGAGAAGGTCATTTTCTTCAAGTGCAATTAGGATTCTGAATTTCCATGAAGTAAAGTTGGATGCACCATCCAGCCTGTCTTCAACTTTGAGTCCATTCACCATTGAAGAAAGCTGAAATAAACAGGCTAGAAGACAAGCAAGAATATTTCAAGACTTAAGAGTTCTGGTTCTGGAAGGCCATTCAAATGGGTTATTTCTCACTTCACCCACAACATTTCCACACCTAGAAGAACTGCCAATACCTCTATGGCTTGTTTATTGAATTTGAATTTCATCACTATCATAAACCTCACTGCTGTTCATGTTTTTTTTTTCTTTGAAAAAACTGCTGCAAATATTTAATAAAATCCCCCCAAAATTGCTTAAAAGTGTTTGGAACTTTGAAGGATAAACAAATAAAAATTCAAAAAGATTTGTAAAAATAAACAATGGATGCTAAACTTACCCGAAATGATGTAGTTTGATGCTTTCTTGTCTTCTTCTCACTGTTGTTCTCTTATCTTCTCCCTTTCTTTGTCCTCTCACAAATTGCGAAGTGATAAATGGCAAAATGAAGGAATTTTATGCGTTTTTGTTTTGGGCTTAGGGTTGTGTAAAAGTGTGGGCTTTTTTGGCCCTCAATTCTTTTCTTTTGCTTGCTGGGCCGTAGGGGACAGTTGGCTGCCCACTGCCATTTTCGGCATTCCTGATCTCCGAATCTTTGATGATCAGTGATGGCCCTAGGGATGCTTCTAGCTCTCCCTGCATTCCCAAAATGCCTGGGGGATGGAAACAGCTGGAAAAGTCCAAGGGAGATGGTTAAAAACACTATTTGGGTGCACTCTTGATGTTTGTATTGTATACTGCATAGCGTCTGAAATCTCCCCAAGATATTTTTCCCATGTGCTCTTTTTCATTTTTCCCAGTTCCTCAGAGAGAGAGAGAGAGAGATGGACAAGCAGTATTGATTTTTTCTCTTCTTAAAATTGGAATAGGAACTACTGACATAAAACTGCAGAGATAAATAAGGCATAAGTTAACTTTTCTTTTATTAACAGAATTTGAGCTAAAACTGTGGAGATAAATAATTAGCCTATGGAAATCATTTTAGTCAGCCTTGTGCAAGCAGTATATATATATATATAGAGAGAGAGAGAGAGGTATTTATTTTTGCTCAGAGAGAGAGAGAGAGAGAGAGAGAGAGAGAGAGAGAGAGAGGTATTGAGTTTTGCTCTTCTTAAATTGGAATAGGAACTATAGTAAGCCTTGTGCAAGCAGCAGAGAGAGAGAGAGAGAGAGAGGCAGTATTGATTTTTGATCTTCTTAATTTGGAATAGGAACTACTGACATAAAACTGCAGAGATAAATAAGGCACCAGTTAACTTTTCTTTTATTAACAGAATTTGAGCTAAAACTGTGGAGACAAATAATTAGCCTATGGAAATCATTTTAGTCAGCCTTGTGCAAGCAGTATATTTGTCTTTAACTTTTATCTTGCATGGCAGTAAGCCTTGATATTTGGCTAAGTTCCATGTAAAAGCAGTTTACTTTTGTTTTATTTACTGAATTTGGGCTACTAGTGAAATTTTGAGCTCTCCCATTTAGCTACGGGTAGGGTTTGGTTCAAATTTTCAAATTGTTATGATTCAAATTTCCAGCACTTCCTATTCTACATTGATCTACAAATTGAGTGAATAAGACACTTTCCAGGCTTTGGGTTTTCATACATATCTATATTGGATTATATTGAGATCAGACTGAGTGTTAATGTTCTTTTGTCCAGCTGAGGGGTTTGTGATACCCTATGCAGGATTTTCCCTGTGATTTTAATAGTTCGTTTCTTTTGCATAGGCTGACAGCTGACATAAATCACCATGCTTGGTTTTTGTACAGCCGTACTTTACTTTCTCTTGGTCAAGTTGCCACCATGGATTCATGATTAATGTCTTTTAGTAGTTCTAGGGGCAGACTTTCAGGTGTTGTTCACCTGTAGATATAGGTGAAAAAGCTCTGTATTTGGTTCCTTGCATATTCTACAAATAAACAAGGTTTATGAGTTAGAAGGTTGCAAGCAGGGATCCTCTGATAGGCTATTATGTTGTTGTATCACTGGAAATCATAAACAATTAGCAGGGCATGCTAGATGCATAGGTTGGGATGTACATTCACTTTTTTAGCAATTTTTGGTTTTTGAATGGGCTGCAAGCCTGCATCCTATAAGGGTGTCAAAATGTACCATGTTGATAGACAAGCTGTGCTGTAAGCTTGCAATTTTAGTTGAATGCGATGCCATCACACTATCTTATAAATTGCAACCACAAATACTTGTTGCTACATTACAGAGGAAATACTTCAAAAATTATCTAGATGTAGTGCATGATTTCATTGATTTTGTTTTTGGATACATATATGTCTGTTTGAAACAATCCAGCTCATTTATCAAATATGTGTTGAGTTTTGATTAATTCCTTACAAAAAGTGCTAGACAAAGAAATATATAATTTTTCTTCCAATTGCCTTATAATATCTAAAATGTTTCTAATTCCCATCTGATATTTAGCCTTCACATTATGATGATGTAGTTAGGTTGATAGTGGCAGTAAATAGGCAGTGCTCATGATGTAATGTAAATTTCTTTTATTAATGGATGCAGGACAACTTCTATATCTTATAATTAATGATGAATTGTTTAGTTCCATACTTTGCCAGTCTAAACAGCTTGTTGGGAAGGCATGGTATAGGCACCTTGTTTTGGTCCATGGATGGTTAGTTAAACTTAGTTTGACTCATGAGAAAATGATTGACTAGATGGAGCACTGATTTTTTTATATATTAAAAAGGGGTTAAAAAGGGCCATTCACCCTCCATGCTTTTTCTTTCATTGTTATTTCTGGAACTTGAATGAGTTGCAGAGCCTCACAATAGCAGAGAACTTTGACAGAAAGCTGTTTTGAAAACTTGCTCTGTTGGAAAAGATACATAGAGAGTAATTCCCATGGCATTGTGGCCATTGCCATTATTTGAAGCTGTGGGGCTTGCATTCTCTCCAAACCTTGTCTCTTCCATTGGTGTCACTCATGAAGAGTCAAGACCATCATTATTCAAGGCTTGAAAAATATTTGGAATGACAGATCAGCAGTGACCACACTTGTTAGTTCCTGTCAGCAGGCGGGTAAGCAATAGCATTCATTGAATTCAAATAAACCTTTTTTCAAAATAATGGCAATGTTTTCAGAATCTTCTACAATTTTAAAACTTTATGAAATCTATTTTTCTCACTTTTTAGTGCTGTCTTCATTGAAATTACTATTTTAGGTTTTATTATTGTAGCTAGATTTTATACTAAGTTGCCATTTAATTTTTCACATTTCTAATGTTAGGACTCATGCCAATGTTTTCAATATCTTATACAATTTTAAAATTTTATGAAATCTGTTTTTCTCACTTTTTATTGCTATCTTCATTGAAATGACTATATTAGGTTTTATTATTGTAGCTAGATTTTATACTAAGTTGCTAGCTTGGGTATCGGTTCGGGGTTCAGCTACACCAATATGCCATTCCCGCCTCCCTCGGGTTCGATATGGCTGAGTATGGCTGTATATATATTATATACAGGTGTGTGTATATATTTATATATCTATATCTGCACACACATACGTATACTCACATATGTATATCACATTTATCATATATATTTGTGTATATATGTGAATGTAGACACACATACATATATTAATAATAACTATATAAATATCCACTCTTCTGCTTGTTAAAGGATTATTCATCATACATTTAACAAATGCCCTTTTGATTGCCTGCCGCAGCAGAACCACTCACAAATGTCCCATCATAGCACACCGAGGCGCACATTACTGCCATGTTTTAAAAGTTTGGACATGTTTTTTTGGGGGTGGCTGTGGATTCTCTTAGAACGGCTTGCCATGACCAGGGCACAGTCCTGCCATCCCAGGTACCCTGTGGGTATGTCTGGGCTGTGACCTGGTTCTTCCAAATGCACATTTGCTCCTGCTTCTGCTCCTGTTCACAATGGTGACAGGACTGATACATGGAGGACCCAGTAACTTAGATTTTTAAAATATCCCTGTGGGCATGTCTGGGCCATTCCAAATGCATACCTGCTCCTGCTTCCACTCCCATTCAGAATGGCATTGGGACTGGTACATGGAGGACCCAGTAACAAAGATTTTTATTATTAATAAAATATAGTTCATCATTGACCAAGAAATTTTCGTTCACACTAGATAGCTAATATTAAAGACTCTATTTCCATGTCATTCCCTTCCTCTTTCCTTTAGAGCAAACAAGAGTTTCTAAATTTTACAGCCAAATGGAGATAATAGGGCCACTAATAAGATTATGTGTTTAGAGATTTGTGGCACATATTTCTGTGAAATTTTTTCTGCTTCTGGTTTCTACTTCAAGACTAAATAATAAAATATTCATAACTTTTTTTTGTAAATTCTTTATTTTTTGATATCCACAGGTTTCAAAGAATATGTCCTCACCTTAAGACTCATTTCTGAAGGTTCAAATAGTTTGTGGATGCAACTTGCAAGCATTATCTTTTAGGTACAGTAGCTGCAGTGGCTGTGTTTGCATTTAGGGGAGTACTAGAATAAAAATGATAAAAACGAATCCACAAAGCATCATATAATTTTTTCTTTTTCTTCTGGATCAAATGAGGATGTATTCAGCTTTTAATTGAAGGGACTGGATTGGCAGATGTTGAGGTTTCAAGGGAGAGTGTAATCACGCAAGAGAAATCCAGGTTAAGTGGGAATGGGAGCTGGTGTGACTTGACCATGCAGCACCCTTCCCTATTACTATCTGTAGAATGGCCATCACCAAGGCTGGCTTTGTTTGCTTCAGCCTCAGTAAAGAGACTGAATATTTCAAACTGCACAATGAACAGATAGTTCACAGTGGTGCAGACTAGCAATTGCAGCTCTTTCTTCATTTCCTATTTTGTCATTACTATTTACTGCCTTAAGCTTTGTCTATCTCACTCTTTCTCAATGAATAAATGAGTGAATGAAATGGTGTTTTGTGTTAATTGTTCTCTCTTTCTTTTGCTTGAGAGTGAAAGCAAGACTGTCCTGGGTATCATTAATATTTCTTCTTTGAGAAAGACTGTCCTGGGCATCACTTCTATTTCTTCAAGGTACATCGGTGTACTGCTTTTCAGGATTTTACAATTCTGTCAGCAGTTTGGGTAGATTTAAGGAGATGGGTGTATGTTAATCTCCTAGTGTAGATTTTCTTATTAAATTTTGGAATTTCAAAAAACTTTAAGCTTTTGTTCTGCTGTGCTGGGGTATATGTTTAAGGCGCAAAATAAGTGAATGTTTTGTCTAAAGATGCAGGTTTTCTTATGAGCAAAATCAGTACTGTTTTTTTTTTCTTCCATATGTCCATTCTCTCACAAGCAAGTTTGCTTCTTTTGTATTAAAGACTGAAGAGATCTCTTCCAGGAAAATGTAAATCCACCCCTCGGCCACTAGAATTTATTATTTATTTTATTTCAGTTCACATCAACTACCAACTTAACCAACCAAGCATCTATCATCAAAAGTTGAAGTGCTAATTTCATAAGTTCTTCATTCATCATGTTGACGATAATCAATGTCACGACTCACACTTATATGCTTACACTCAAAAGTGCTAAGCTGCTATGATTAGGATCATCCCTAGACCCAAACCTAAACCTCGAGGGTTTATGATGACCCTTCCTACATATCCCCTTGTGGGAAATCAGAGTCTTCGTAGTTCGCCCTTCAATGTTAGAGGGAGTTCATTCTCTCCTTTTGCATGAGATCTTTGATCTCACCTTTAACCCTTGACTATTAATTAAGTACATAGCCAATTATAATATAATGATAATACTTTTGCCATCAAGTGTTGGGTCCATACCAACATTACCAATCATTAGTGTACAAACATACACAAATACATAGGGGTTATATCATACCATAATCTCAAGATCACACATAGAGTGACTGTCTTGAGCATACATCACATACATAAGGTGACTAGCTCATACACATCACAAATACAACCGTGACTGGCTCATATACACATCACAAGTACAACAGTGACTGACTCGTATGCATATCACAATTACATTAGTGATTGGCTCATACACACATCACAAGTACAATGGTGACTAGATCATATGTACATCACAAGTACAACAGTGATTAGCTCCAACATACATCACATATACGTATTGACTAGCTCATATGTACATCACAAGTACAACAATGATTAGCTCCAACATACATCACATATACACAGTGACTAGCTCCAACATACATCAGAAATACGTAGTAAATGGTTGACACATCACATAAACATAGTGACTAGCTCCAACACATCACATAGACATAGTGTGACTGGTTGACACATCCACAATGGTTGATTGACACATGTTCTTAATGCATCCCATATAGAAAAGAATGCCAATGCATTGCGCACTACACTGTAGGTCCCATCCCTTTCCTTGGTCTTTTGCACCATCGAACAATTGAGAAGAGGATTCAGTGCATCCCATACTACATTGGGGCTCCATCCTCAACCCAATAAGGCCATGTATACCATCTGACAATTGGGAAGGGGATTTGGTGCATCCCATACTACATCATGGGTCCATCCTCCGTCCCAAAGCTTTCCACAAGTAGTGAACCAATCCAACCCAATGGAATCCAACTTCAATCGCCTATAGGTCATCGATGAAAATTTTGTCCACCTAGGAAGAAGTAGCTTCTGACATATACCAACTTGTGACCTTAGTGATATTGTCAGCTATCTTCTGCACAATCCCGAGTAACACTTGGCACCTGTCACCCCCATGCTATAGGTGACTGCCAATGAACCCTCTTGATACAACGGTTAGCTCCAGTTATCGTTACCCGCATAGTAGGGTAACTACTTATGCAACCATTACCGTATCAAATCTTGGATAACCCCTAGCAATCCATGTGCATGAACCAGGTGAATGCCGCTAATCCAAAAGATACAATAGTAACTCTAGGCATCCACTATTGGCACGGTGTAATGACAACTTGCTAACTGTTATCATACCATAACTAGGGTAGCCCCTAGCAATCCACCTCCGTGAACTAGGTGAATGTCGGCTAATCCCTAGCAATAGCCCAAACATCAATCATTGGCACAGTCCAATGACTGCCTGTCACTGCTCAAATACCTTGGAGGTTCGCACTTGAGTGGGTCATACATAACAAGATTCACAATATTGGTCAAGTGATCTTTAAAAATGTTGTACCCAAAATAAATTTTTTGCTTCAATAAGGCATTTTGATTAAAATGGTCTAAATTTTGTAAAATTATCATCAAAAGATAGTTTTAGGTCAAAATGAAGCATGGGCTTTTTGTGGGTTTATTGTCCAGAGGATAATGACAAATTTTGAAAATTTTAAAAATTAGGGTTTCAAGCCCCTGTTTTTAGGAAAAATCCTAAAAATAGGATCTTTCTAGAAATGACTGAAAATAATTTTGATTGGCTTATTTCACTTCACAATCACACTGGTCAAGTCAGAATCAAGAAAAAAGTCATTTTTGCTCTGGTTGGTCTACTTTGCTTTTTCAGGAGAAAAGTTAGGACCTCCGTGGTCAACAATGGCAGATGGCTAGATACCAGGTGTCAAAATCTAAACCTCAAATGCATCATAGAAGATTCTATGGCTAAAGATGCTCAAAAAGATGCTTCGTAGCGGAGGGGATTTTCAAAAGGTGAAAAATGTAAAAAATATTCTGAGTCTAGAAACACTACGCCTTGCTACAAGGGAGATGCCTTTGCAGTCAATGCCCAAGTCAACTTTGTAGTGTCCGTGCACGTAAAATGGTTAATGCAATCACAATGGTAAACATACTCACGTCAGTAGCAGTAATGCTTCAACGCAGTCAACCTAGCCAAGCAACACGATGATCGCGAATTGCAAAGGAGAGTAAAATCATCAGAAAATGATCAAGTCTGGAGCCACCAGGGACGCCCTTGAATTTGAGAGGTCAAATGCAGTTGTTAACACTTGCAAAACTAGTCACTTTTCCAGAATTTTGCTAGCTTTCTAGTGAATCATCAATCGAATCCAACAGATTTGTCAAACACCAACAAACGACGATAGAGGCAGAGGGTGCTGAAGGTCAACAAACATCCAAAATGGTAGTCTATTACGGAAAATGCACCTTTGTAGCTCAGGTGCACCCAAGAATAAAAGTTCTTAGATGTTAGTTTATGCATTAACTATCTCCAGATGATCTTCCTGGCTTCAGTCCAGCTTCACAACGAATTTGTTTGCCAGTTAGGAGAACATATCAGATGACCATGACCGTTGATCTAGCGAGCACATAAAATGGAGGATGAAATGAAAGTCAAGACGTCAAAGTACCCCTGCAGGCCAAGGGCGCCTAGACTTTTGGTCAATCAAATTAGGTTTTCAATAGATGTCTTCTTCAAGAGATCTGCTCTGAATACTTCCAGCTTCGCGATGAATCTAGTTGCAAGTTCTCAGGACCTGTCAAACGTTCATAAATGAAGATCTAGTGTAAAACACTGGAGGCAAAGGCAAATTGAAAAACGTGAAAATTTGACCAAGTGTCAAAGAAATGCACCCTTCTTGGAAAAGGCGCCCAACTTTTTGGGGCCTCAGATGCATCTTTCAGACTTTGTTATTCCTAGGAACATCTCTTCAAAGTTGATCAATCTCCGCGATGAGATCATCAGCACGAACATCAAACGCAGTCAAACTCTTGGCAATGAGGGTCAAAATGGAACATTTTGTCAAATGTAATGACCCTGCTCAAACTAACCTCAAAATGCTGATAAAGAGCTCAAGGAATTTTGTCAAACAATTCACATGCAAACTTTCAGCTTGCTGATCTGAGTTATCAGTCTAATATAAATGCTTGTAGTTGATGACAAATGCATAGAAATGCTTACAAATGATTTCTATAATGTCTAAGCTATAATCTCAATGCATAAATGACTTATTTTCATCTTTTACAATGCTCATATATGATTTCTAAATGCAAACTAATCACCTACAGCCAATTGGTATTGTGACAAACAGTTGGTATGCAAGCTAAAGTCTAGAAAAGAAAGCTACAGCCGTAGGCATTTTATCAAACACTTGCTATGCAATATAATGTTGACTTTCAGCTAGAGGCATTAAGACAAATAGTTGTCTTACAAACTGAAATGAATGCTACAGCCAAGTGTATGATATGAAACTTATCACTCCTTTATTTGTTGTGCCAATAATTACAATGCTGATATGAATATGTGCAGCCAAGACTCTTGGCTTTACAATGCAACTAATGTATGGCAGCGCCCTTATAGTCTGGTACAATGATATTATGGTCTGAAAATTACATTACAATGCAATCTCTAAGTCTGAGTACATATGACATTATTTTATATGCTTATATGAATGCAAATATCAAGAGGAACCTGGTTATTATGTGCCCTCTGATTTGATGAAGACATAGCAGCCTCTTAATTTAATGTATGAAGTCTTCACAAGCCAACTCAGTCCCTTTATGGAGCCCCCCCTGTTTCAGACTTGCAGCCTCTAGCATAAATAAATGTGAACTCTAATCGCCTCCCCAAAGCACCAAAAATCATTGCCACTCATCAAGGAATAAAGCGCCTCAATACCCATGAAGAATCGACCCCACCATAGCAAGATATGAATGAAATCGTGGGTTCCAGGTCTGCAGCATTATGACTGTAATTTGATAACAGCAGTGCCAAAATCGTCTTTGAACATGCCAAAAATGATGCATTCAATCTGCAACAATATCTCCAATGCAATCCCAATCGATCCTTCACAAATTTACCAAATCTCTTCCTCTAAGTTGATGCCAACAACTGATGTCTTCTTCACAAAATCTGGAAATGCTGAAGTGTTCAAATCGATTTGCTTCTAGTGATGAATGTATAGTTGCAAGACAAATCAAATCTCCCAAAATGATTCAATAGGCTGATATGAAATCTTAATCTCCAAATTTGGCCAAAGGCCACTAAATTTGTAATGTAAGCACAAATAGGAAGTCTGAAGTGACTTTCTCCCAGCTGCAATAATTCAAGTGATATTTCACACCCTCAAAATTGCTATCAATAGGAAGTTTCTGTTTCCTATGATAAAAAAAAATCTGCAAAAACCGTAGGCTCCACAAGATGAAATGGCCAACATCAACAACAATATCAAATCTGGATGATAGACAATGACCTCCTCATATCTATTTATACTTTTTCCTCAATAGGTCGGCCTCCTTCTAGAACTTTCCCAAGTCAACTTCTAGAAGGAATATTATAATATTATTTTATTATTTTATTACTGTACTCTATAATAATATAAAATATTACCAACTCCTAAAGTGCAATATAACATTATAATATAAAAATAATGTTTCCAAAAATAGAAATATCCATGATGATACTAGGAAAACCTTCATGAAGTCGCGAAATGAACCAGCCAATCAATTGGGTATCTGCCAAACGACCCTCTTATCAAGCCCCATTAGCCTATGAGGATCAGGAATAGGCTAATTCCTCTAAACTCCAATGCTCATGAAAAAGGGGACATTACAGTCCGCCCTCCTTGAAATTGCTTGTCCCCAAGCAATCTCAGCAACAAGTACAACTCTTCTCCACCTGGATCCCAAGTGAAGATCTGCATAATGTCCCTTTCGTCACTAAACATCTCCTGTAACACCAACACTAATACAACCAAGAGGAACTGCCGAGTCCACTCAATAGCCGATGAAACCATGCAATGGAAACCCAATTAGGACAACCATCGATCAATGAAGAATCTAAGAAGATTAAGTCACCAACCAACAAGTAGATAGCTGCCCTATCATATGAAATTGGTAACCAATCCAAAGATGGGTTGAGGATGCCTTCATTACCCTCCAAGGACAACTCTTGAGTGACTGATCCACTAAAAGTGTCATCACTAATATCATCATCCTCCTCAAAAGAATGATCAACCTCCCCACCACATGAAGAAACCTCAAATTGTACCAAGCCCTTCGATTGACCAAGCTTATCAACCTCATCACAAAGTGCTTCCTTCCCTTGAGTAAGGAGTCTTCTAATGTGATCTATCCTTTTTTGCCTTGCCACATTGATGAGATTGACTTTGTTTTTCACTTCTTGAAGGTGTTGTCTCGCATTTGCAGCCACTAACCTAGCCTCCTTGGCCTTCCTCATCCACTCTTCATTCAGCATTTTAGACCTTCTAATCTCTTCAATGCCAAAGTACACAAAATCGGTCTTCTTATTCTTGATATCTTCATGTCCACTAATGAGTGTAGAGCTGCCATCAAATGATGATATCACATCATTGGCTTGTTCATGATCACAAGCTCCCTTCTCATGAGAATGATGAGGCACAATGCCGCTGCCCTCAAACAAATCTGTGATGACATCATGCCATTGTAAAATGCCTCCTTCATCATGTGAAGACAAAACACTAGTGGCTGCTCCACTATGTAGAGGATCAAATTCCACATCCTCCCTTGTATCTTGGGCCTCCAAATCACAATCTGTTTCTTCATCATGATACGATGAAGCAATGCTAGGCTCACCTAATGAAGCATCACAAAAACTCATATCCTCATGTAACTGCTCCAAAGCAACTGGTTTGTCTTCAAACACCACTTGCTTTTCTTCAATCTTGCAATCCTCCTGAAATGTCTTGTGCCCAACATCTTCCTCCAAGCTGGTCTGACTTTTGTTCTCCAAAGAATCAGCTGTATGTTGGTCATCAACTACTGCAAACTCATTGTAGAGGTTCCTAGATACCTCACTTGTAGAGACCTCTTATTCCCCCTTCCTTTTGTTTGGTGAGGTGAACTTCTTACAAATGGAAGTCATATACAGAGATAAACTGCTTCTAGTTGTAGGGTCTCTAAGCAATTTACGTATTTCTTTGAACTCTTTCAAAAGCTTATTCATACTCTTGTCCCACTGCTTCTGAGTACTTGTGGTAGCCATGATTAACTTCAGCTGATCAATGCCCAACAGGATGGCAGGAAACCGCTCTGATACCACTGTAATGACCCTACTCAAACTGACCTCAAAATGATGATAAAGAGCTCAAGGAATTTTGTCAAACAATTCACATGCAAACTTTCAGCTTGCTGGTCTGAGTTATCAGTCTGCTATAAATGCTTGTAGTTGATGACAAATGCATAGAAATGCTTACAAATGATTTCTATAATGTCTAAGCTATAATCTCAATGTATAAATGACTTATTTTCATCTTTTACAATGCTCATATATGATTTCTAAATGCAAACTAATCACCTACAGCCAACTGGTATTGTGACAAACAGTTGGTATGTAAACTAAAGTCTAGAAAAGAAAGCTACAGCCGTAGGCATTTTATCAAACACTTGCTATGCAATATAATGTTGACTTTCAGCTAGAGGCATTAAGACAAACAGTTGTCTTACAAACTGAAATGAATGCTATAGCCAAGTGTATGATATGCAACTTATCACTCCTTTATTTGTTGTGCCAATAATTACAATGCTGATATGAATATGTGCAGCCAAGACTCTTGGCTTTACAATGCAACTAATGTATGGCAGCGCCCTTATAGTCTGGTACAATGATATTATGGTCTGAAAATTACATTACAATGCAATCTCTAAGTCTGAGTACAGATAACATTATTCTATATGCTTATATGAATGCAAATATCAAGAGGAACCTGGTTATTATGTGCCCTCCCATTTGATGAAGACGTAGCAGCCTCTTAATGCAATGTATGAAGTCTTCACAAGCCAACTCAGTCCCTTTATGGAGCCCCCCCTGTTTCAGACTTGCAACCTCTAGCATAAATAAATGTGAACTCTAATCGCCTCCCCAAAGCACCAAAAATCATTGCCACTCATCAAGGAATAAAGCGCCTCAACACCCATGAAGAATCGACCCCACCATAGCAAGATATGAATGAAATCGTGGGTTCCAGGTCTGCAGCATTATGACTGTAATTTGATAACAACAGTGCCAAAATCGTCTTTGAACATGCCAAAAATGATGCCTTCAATCTGCAACAATATCTCCAATGCAATGCCAATCGATCCTTCACAAATTTACCAAATCTCATCCTCCAAGTCGATGCCAACAACTGATGTCTTCTTCACAAAATCTGGAAATGCTGAAGTGTTCAAATCGATTTGCTTCTAGTGATGAATGTACAACTGCAAGACAAATCAAATCTCCCAAAATGCTTCAATAAGCTGATATGAAATCTTAATCTCCAAATTTGGCCAAAGGCCACTAAATTTGTAATGTAAGCACAAATAGAAAGTCTGAAGTGACTTTCTCCTAGATGCAATAATTCAAGTGATATTTCACACCCTCAAAATTGCTATCAATAGGAAGTTTTCATTTCCTATGATAAAGAAAAGTTTGCAGAAACCCTAGGCTCCACAAAATGAAATGGCCAACATCAACAACAACATCAAATCTGGATGATAGACAATGAGCTCCTCATATCTATTTACACTTTTTCCTCAATAGGTCAGCCTCCTTCTAGAACTTTCCCAAGTCAGCTTCTAGAAGGAATATTATTTTATTATTTTATTATTGCACTTTATAATAATATAAAATATTACCAACTCCTAAAGTGCAATATAATATTTTAATATAAAAATAAGGTTTCCAAAAATAGAAATATCCATGATGATACTAGGAAAACCTTCATGAAGTCGCGAAATGAGCCAACCAATCAACTGGGTATCTGCCAAACGACCCTCTTATCAAGCCCCATTAGCCTATGAGGATCAGGAATAGGCTAATTCCTCTAAACTCCAATGCTCATGAAAAACGGGACATTACATCAAAAGTTACAAAGTACAAAATGTATCTCAGAAACACAAAAGTGCCCCTGCAGGTTAGGGGTGCCTAGAAATTTGAGGCTCTAAAATCAACTTTCAGACATTGCAATACTAGTAATTCTTTCCAAAATTGAACTGGTTTTTTGGTCCATATCTCAGCATGTTCGCAAGATTCATCAATCAACGACAATTGTAGATTGAAGCACAGAGGGTGAAATTGAAGAAGTTGAAAAGCGTCTAAAAAAATGGCTAAGTCTGGTGAAAAAAGAACCCTTCTGGCAACAGGTGCCCAAGATTTCAAGTCACCAGATTCAGTTTTCAAGGTTTTCAACTCCCAAGAACATCTTTTCAGACTTGATCCAGCTTTGCGATGAATTTGTCAGCCAAGCTTTAGGATCAACCGGGCGACTGGAATTCGGGATCAAACAGAGGTAGTTCGTCACAACAGAAGTTGAAAACCTTTAAAATTTTTCTAACTCCCTAAAGCTTGGATGCCAAAAGTCAAAGTGGGCCCAGTTGACTCTCAGTTACGATTTTTGCATGCTTCCTCTTGCATATGGCATCCCAAAATCAGTGGAGAACTTGTAGTTAACAAGACAATCACGCACATTTACTCTTCAATTAGGGTTGGCGCCATAACTGACACTCCCACCTCCAAAATGGATATTTATTAATGCATAGGCGTCATTTCTCCATTATTTCTTGTAGGTTGAAGCTAAAAACAGATATTTTTCTCTCCAACGCATTTTAAAGAATCTAACGGAGGCCATTTTCAGTGTTCTTTGCAGTTCCAGGTTTAGGTTGCATAGAGGAATAATTTTTTATACTCCATCTTTCCAGTACGTTCTTGCCAGGAATTCATCAAATTGGGTTTATATAGAGGCATTTTTCTTGAGGATTGAAAGAGACAGTTTATAACTTCTATCTTCTCCCCCTCACATTTCTTCTATCCTTGTCTTAGGTTTTCTCTTCCATGTCCAAGTAAACAATAGTTTTTCACAGATTTAGCCTTTTGGGTATGTTTAGCATAGCATTGGCAACAAAACCCACGTGCCAGAATTTTTCGGGAAAATTGTCTCGTTGCTCCCTATTTTTAGGGTTTCTAGAAAACGTCATCATTTCAAAAAATGAAGAAACTGGGTTTGCTTAGCTCTCAGGCACTAACAAAACCCATGTGCCAAAATTTTTGGGGAAAAAAAGCTTCTGCAGCCCCTGTTGCCCCTGTTAGCTTCTACCTTGAGAGGTCATTGCATGTCAAAGAAAAAATCAACTTTTTTCGAAATTTTGACGTTGTGGGTTTGTTCAAAAAGATATTCTCTACAAAACCCACGTCTCAAAATCTTTTGTAAAAATTGCCTCTCAAGAAGCTATTTTTAGCCTCACTGGAAAAGTTGTCTGAACATATCCGTGTTTACAGTCAACAATCTAGTTTTTCAGTATGCAATTCACTCAAACTGAATTCAAGATCAAATCGGTCTTGATTCACGATTTCATAAGAACAACTGACACCGGTTTGCATCAAGTGCATCTCGAGGTTGACTGAATGCTTTGGAAGGCATAGACCAAACCACACTTCAAAACGTCGAGCAATCTAGATTGCTTGAAGCGGCCTCATTTCCCATCTCAGCACAGAGTGTAGAGTTTGTAATCGCTTGTGTAAAGCATTACAACCCTACTGCACGAGAAATTCAATCAGTGGATGGGCGAGTGGTATGCAGTCTCAAGCCAAAATACATCGAGAAATGCTTCGCAATTCCTCCAAATACGAACAATTTGGTCATAACCATGGAGTGTGAAAAGGCGTTCAACTCTGAAAAGGAAAAATGTCAAAGAAGAATGGCAGAAAGGTGGCTCAAGCAGAAAAGAAACATCTTGCCAAAGAATGTAGGACGTGGAGAATTCAGAGATGAATACACGATTATGATCCCCCTACTCAACTGTGTTACCGGTCAAGCAGATGCCAACAGGTTCTAGCCATGGATGTATTACATTATGGCTCAACTTGTCAACAACAAGGAACACTATGACTGGGCTCCTTTGATCAACGGCGTTCTCCACAAATAGATGACCAATATCTTGATTGCTCACAAATTACATGTGTTCATACCTCGTGTATCTGATAGCCTTCCAAGGCCAGTTTAGAGGGTTGAATACTGTGGGAACTCTAGGTGTATAGAAGGTTCATCAATATTTCTCGCAACTTGAATTCACACAATCAAAATGACACTTCAAGCGAGTGAATGAATCGTTCCTAATGCACACAGTGAGGAATCTTGATCATGAGTTACACGTGCGCATTTCAGCAAAAGCCAAATTGGCGATGGTAGATTGGGCAGATTGGTTCATCCAGTTCCCTACTTTTACCTACATCCATGTATATGGATACTTTGGTCATCTAGCCATGTTACCCTGTTATCCATCCGATAAGGTGGTATTCATGGAATTTCTACGGCAGTTGCACGAAGTCCACTCCTATCCATGCATTAAACGCAAGACAACTGCCACTTTTCCTTTTCAGATGGGGATTTATAGGTGCAGATCAGCAACTAACGCCAAGGCTATGAGCCATGAGATGATGAGACTTAACCTTAAGTATCTCATCGAAAGATGCTCATATGACCCTTGGGGTCACTTTTCAGCATGCCTTGGCGGACGTTCTTTTCACAAACCTTCCATGGAAGATTTCTGGTTCAACTGTGAAGACGAGTTCGAAGTGCAAAGGCGCAACTATAGCAGGTTCACCCTTTCACAGATTGTTGATTTCATGTCAGAGGATGTGGAAGGGTTATCAAATGATGATGGGGAAGTCACACTTCGTACATTCTTCAATGATCAAGTTGACATGCAACCTCTTCTAGCCGTTGATTGGTACGCCAAGGAAAGCACATCTGTTAAAGAAAGAACAAGTAGAGTTGTGAGGAACAAAATACTTTACTTGGACAGTAAGAGGATGAGGAAGGTAGTGTAATGTCCCCTTCTCAACAGTGAATAGCCTTGCAGTTCATCAGTCTATTCCGGAACCCGTAGACTGGATTGAGGAGAAATTAGGGTTTCTTGGCTTGGAGTTTTTGGCATTTCATGTTATTTACTATTTTTAGTAAATACTAGTTTTTGGCAGTTGCAGTTGTCTATTCTCAGTCCTTCTCAGCTGGAGCATTTGTTATTATTCAGACTTGGTCTTCAGAAAGCTTTATTTGATGAAAAATATTTGATTAAAGGCATTTTGTTTTAATTCTCTGTTGACCCCCCCCTTGGCCTAAGGTGATAACTTAAGTTGTTTTTAAAGTGGGGCCAAGAAGGGTACGCCCTCATTAAAAGATTATGTATTCTTTATTGAAATTTTCTTTCAGCTTGAATTTGGACGCCACCTTTTTGAGGATTCTTATTTTGAAAGATGAAAAAAGAATTTCAAAAGGTGTCTCTTGGCGTTTCTCATGGGAAGTGAAGAGTTTCTCAGTTTTTATAAAATGAAGTCTTTTCTCCAGCTTTTGGTATCAACTGTTTATCATACTGTTATGCTGTCAAAATGACAATGGACATTTTGCTGTTGCTTCGAGGATGCTACCTCCTAGCCCCTTCCCAATTTCGTGTTTGAAATACAACACCTAGTTGGAATATTTCTGCTTCTCAACATCAGACTAGCAGATTGAGCATCGAGATTGAAGAATTTTGGATTATTTTCACAGTTTTGGTTTCCTGGTTTATCTACTGCTGAAGCTGATTTTTGAATATATCTTTTGGAGTGATTTTTTATTTGTTCTGGGTACTTTGGCAAATCATCTGTTGGTTCAAGGCGCCTCATTCCACAAAAGATTGGAATTTAATTCCAAGTCTTTATTTTTATCTTGCAAAATCGATTTTCTAAGAGGGCCGTACCTTTTTGAAGTGCTTTGGAATTCGTGCTAAATAAATGGGAGTTGCTGGTGGTTGTTTCTGGATTTCATCTTGGGCGCCAAACCTCTAGGAAGCATTTGCAATTGATATCTCGTCATTCGAGGTAATTTGATCAACTTATGAGCATTTCATGAATTCACAGTTTGCTGGTTTGAATTTCCAGAATTCTGATTTTTATATCAGACTGTTACAGTTTCCAGTTATTGATCTTATACTTCAGTATTTGAGTGATATATGATTGTAAAAGTTCATACTTCTTGTATAAGGTTCATTTCTATCATTGTAATTTGTAATCTGCAAAGTTTAATTTGTAAAGGTTGAGATTAAGCATTACTAATCCAACCAATTTTCAGTTCTGCAATTACTTATTGTTTTATCATTAAATTACCCCTGGATGGTTTACCGCCAGTGTGGATAATCTGTTTTGTAACTCTCTTATACCCACTTTCATAGTGGAGAATCCCCACAGCTCTGTGGATGCCCGCCGCAGCGGATGAATTGTTTTAATTGTAATCTTTCCCCCCACTGTTTGGTGGTAGTGAGGAAACGTTTTTTCATGGCTGGTTATCTGCCTATCAGTTTCTAGTCTTCAATAACAACACTCCGTCATATGTTAGCACCTCGCCCTCAGTGGGATCTTGAGTGCACATTCTTGATGTTGAGTAGTTTTCATTTCAAGTCCAGTTTTCTATTTGGAGCTAACGCTAACCGAGTTGATTAAGTGCTGGTTATGTGTGTTGATTCATCGAAAAAATTGGTTAGCATATTTCAGGTAGTCATTCCAAACACAGAGCCGCCATTGGTTACTACTTCACTACCTTCCATGTCAAGATCAAAACCCAGACAAAAGAAATGGAGTAACCCTCCAGAAGGTTTCCAAGGTAGAAGAGTGTTGGGAAATACAAAGGGAAAGGCACCAGTTGCTGATATAAATCAGCAAGAACAACATGTGGAGATAGCCACAGATATTGCTGAGACAGTGCCAGAAATAGAGGCTGAGCCTCCCATTCCGTCACCACCACAATAATCTCCAGTTCACATCAACTTGGAGCTAGACTCGCCACCACATGACATCTCAACGCAATCTCACTCCTCAGGAGTTCCTGGGACTAGCACCAATCCTTCTAGTGAGATTAGTCGAGATTCTTCTTGGCTTGAGAATCAACTAGGTAGGAAGAGGAGAAAGTCGTCCTACCAATTGGACTTTGCAGAATTTGATCATGTCTACCAAGACACGTCAGATAAAAAGCTTAAAAAGCATATTCATGTGGAAAGGAATGCCGACAATGAGATTGTCATTGAGATCGCTATACCACTAGAGGATAAGAACTTGGATGAGGTAGAGGTTGATGACTTCACCTTGATAAAGGTCAACCTTGGTAAAAGCACAAGCTAGGCTGATGTGGATCTCCTCGAAGTTGCAACAATAAGCATAAAGGAGAGAGTGATAAAAGATGATGAAGATAAAGCAGCCCTCAAGGTTGAAAACCAGCAGCTTCGCCGATACATCTCAAACCTCCTTCACAACACTGAAAATGTCACCGCCTTGCTCTTGCAGATGCTAGAGTTCCTAGCAGAGCAAAATCAGCTAAGTCAGTTGGTTGTTTATGGGAAGCGCCTGAAAGACTGGGAAGAAGAGTTCGTCACAAGGGGTCGTTTCATACTTTTAGAGTTGTACCAGTTGAGGTACAATGCCCACAACCTTCATGTAGAGATTCAGGAGTTAGAGCAGGACATAGCGGTGGACAAACCATGGAATGAGATCATGGTCTCTCACTTGAGGATGGCATATGACTTGGTCACTGCAGAAGAGGATAAGGAAATGCTTTTTACTTGGAGAGAACAACAAATCTTCAAGGTAAAAACACATGAAACAATTTCTACAGAATTGACCGAGAGTAGAGAAAAGGTGACAAGTGCACTCAAGTTCGTAAGAACTTTCGTGTCACAAGTCCCTTGCTAGTATAAGCGTGAGGATGGTGAATACATCGATCCCACTGATGTGCAGTCGGATTTTCAGAAACTCATCCGTAGTATTTTCAGTGGTGAGCCAGTTGACTGTAAGTTGAGTCAACTTGCAGTCATGTCAGCACAATTCGATGAAGCGGCTAAGAGTGGAAGAGAATTGCAGAGTCAGATCACAGACGGTGAAAAGATGTTGCTAAGACATTGAGTACTTCAGAAGAGTATCAATGCTCCGGATGATGAGGCAGTTAACAACTTCTTGGAGGAGTTGATTGCTCGTAATCACAGCCAGTGAACTACTAAGTCAAGACGTCCCACCTTTTCCAGATAAACATTAGACACAACAGTTAACTTGATGCCTCTTTCCAAGTTAACTTGCTGTCCCACCAATCATGCATGTCTATTTTTGGAGACACCTATGTACATATGGAGTTAGTTTTAGTTTAGAATCAGTTAACTGAAGTAGTCTTTCTAGTTGACTGTTAGGTTACTTGCATTTAGACATAGGAATAAATCTTGCTGATTAGCAAGAATTGAATGTTAACTAAGGAGAATTTAGGGTTCCCTACTCCTTTGAGCTTCTATAAATAAGAGCAACCTTGCTCATTATTGTTTAACTTTTATTACTACAAAATTGCTGCGCCATTAAGCCATCAAGTTTGCAAGTCAATATTGGTTCACTCTTTGTCTAAGAGTTGTTTGGTTGATCGCATCTTGTATGATTTTGTACCATTTTCTATCCCGAATATTTGTAATCGTTGATCAAGTTTGAGAAAATAAATCAAAAGAGCAATGAGCCTTTGATCCAAAGTTTCAAGGTCTATCAACACTTGTTTTTATAATCTTTGTTTCAATCTACACCTCAAAAGAGCAATGAGCCTTTGAGGGAATTTAGAGATTAGGATTATCGTTTAATGTTGTTTCTTGTAATCTACATTTCAGTCGTCACCTCGGATAGAGCACCTCGCCTCCTTGGGAATTTTGAGATCTAGCTTGCCGTTTGATGTTGTTTCCAATAACCTTTATTTTAGTCTACACCTCGGACAAAGCACCTCGCCTCCTTGGGAATCGTGAGATATAGTTTATCGTCAACCATTCCCAATTGCTCCTAATTCCTCTTGCTCTGATTTTACTTGAGGAGATAGGATAGTTATTAAGTTTAGCCTAGTTGTAGTTGAGATCTACGAAACCATAACAACCTCAGTTGCGATGCAAATGGTTTTATAACCTTGTGCCTCTACCAGCTAAGTAAAAAAGATCTCAGATTACTTTACTTTTTACGCATAACAACAAAAGAGGGAGCTTCCCCTCCTAATTTGAAGAGCAATTAATACTGTGCATAGCTGTCTGTTGCCAATATGCACTCCAGAGGTGCGAATTGTAACGCCAACAAAAAGTAAATCTCAATCAACAGATCCAGGAGCGTATAAACAGAGACCTCTAAATATGGAGTTGGTTTTCACAAACACATAAAAGTTACACAGAACCAACACGAGAGGACCTTTACCCAACATATATATATTCAAATACTAATTATGAAGTAATTAAATCCCTTCATTCATTTACTTTTCAAAAGCACATCATGTATTAAATACAAGTTATTAGATTTCTTTAACCCATTCATACCCATCTGATACCCATTTCAGCCTCAAACTAAATCTTATGGAGGAGGAAAGGTCAAACAAGTTTGGAACAACGCCCAAACCTTGGAGTTATCTCCCCCTAAACCGTCCCCCTACGGATTTGAGGTCACAAGGGCATCCTTCGCCCAAGGACCGCCTACGTACTTGCTTCCAAATGGATCAAAGTCACACATAGTTCTCCTTACATGGTCTCTTAAGGATACCTATGCACCGGTTCCCAATTTAGTGAACCTATACCACGACACTTTCATCCACATATGCAAAAAACCCAATTTAAACCATACCGTAGTTATTATTCTTAACTCAATGCAAGCATCCCCAAACCTCTTACAATTACCTATCAAGGATATCGTGCCACATTTGGTACCCTGATGATAATACCACATAGTTTATAAAATAGGGTTCTATTTAGGCTTAGAATGTGATAACATGTTCAATATTGAGGTTCTTATACTTAAGGGGTCAATAAATATCTTTGAAGGACATACAATAGTATTTATAAGCTTGTTTTAAGGATAATCAATGCTTGAATGCTACTTAAGAAAGTTGGCAACACTATATCCATTAGACCAGTATATGAAAATATAACCCATTAATATATTACCAATAATATTCTTGATCTTCTAATTTCTTTACCTTATGGTGCAACCCCATATTTTGGTAATACTCTAGTTCATCGATTGGGTAATTTATTTATACTAAGTATGACCGTGATGGTCAACAGTAAGGTCTCAAGAGATGTTGGATAGCATGATCTCATAGGTTTATCTCTTAACTTAATCTCAACAACACCCTCAAATTAAATGACAATCATCTTCCGTTTGGTATGTACTAATACCCTTGTCCAATACCACCCTAGAACCCTTCTCTGAAGTCATGTGATAGTTCCCATATGGGGGTTCTTATACTCAAGGGATCAATAGATAGTTTGTAGTGCCACTAAATGAAGTCACCATTACAATATTATGCAATCAAGAGCCAAGGATCATATTAATTATATCTAATTCCTGGTTCATATTACCAGGTCATCTTGCAACTAAAGATTTGATCTATAATTATTTGGCACCTTATATCTCTTAAGCTTTGGACATTAAGTTATTCAAATAGTTAACCCTTGATTATAGTAAGTTTTTAGTTAATAGAATTTTTCCCAAAATATCGTATAAGGTCATCTCCATGACACCAAGTTTAGGTTGATTGCTTAACAAGAAATTCTTTTTGTTTGCAGAAATCATACTTATCACTAGATCAAGACACTATGCCATAGTGGATACATAAACATGAAGTTACATTATTGTAATCAAAATCACCACATCCAAAAGCTATATTCTAATGCAAAGCCATGTAAGGTTTTATTTGGCTAACTCCCAAGAATGAACAACACCCCTTAGGCACAACACTATAGAATTGGGATCCCTTATTACTCTAATTAAGCATACCTCTAATGCACTAGAAGGTATCATTTACGGCATGGTACCCTTCAATCACAACCCATTCACCAAGGATGTATCAAAGATGAAGGCAAGGTCGTCAAGTTTATACCAATGTTATGATCTTGATATGATGTATAAATTTTACAATTTTTTACTTGACAAGTTGTCAATATTCATGAGTTTAAAGTTCAAAACTTGATTTAGAGTTCTCTGATGATGCATAATAATTTTATCATTTTCTACATTTATACTAGTGTTACGGGACTTGCCCAGACTTGCTAGGACTCGGTGAGTCGCGAGTTGAGTCACCCTGGCCAAGTCCTGGGGGCTTAGACTCGGACTCTGCCGAGTCCTATGGACTCGCCGAGTCTAGGCGAGTCCTGACTCCAGGACTCGACCGGCAGAGTCAAGTAAAAAAAAGCTAAAAAAAACATAAAACAATTGTTTAATTTGTTTTTTTTACTTATATCATCTCCCCAACCCTAAAAGCAACTTCATTTCATTCACTTGGCAAAATAGGAGGAGAAAAGAGAGCTGTGAAGAAAAACAAGAATTCATTGTAGGGCAACCAGCAAGGAGTTGAAGACAAATCCAAGCTCAGATATCATTTGGGAAGCTTCATACCAGCAAGGAGGTGCATTGAGAGCTCATTACCAGCGATTGGGAGGAGTTTGCATTGCATTTCAAGCCTAATCTAAGAGGTATGTTTGATTTTAATTGGTTTTTTTGTGTTTCTTTAACAAAAAATTCATTGTAATTTGTAAAATCATTGTTTTTTTGAGTTTACATTTTTCTTTTTACAAACCCTACTTGCAACTTAAATAATTTTAGAAACCCTACTTGTTATTGCAGCCACATTCATTTGCAATTCAAACCATATTTTCACAATATCTCAAACCCCAGGCAGAAAAGACCTTGCTTGGAAACATGCTGAAATCTTTCCCAAGCAGAAAAAAGGAGAGGCAAAATGTAAATATTGCAAAACATTATATCATGGAGGCATAAACAGATTGAAATACCATATTGCACGCATACCTATCCATGGTGCAGTGGGCTGCCCTCATGCACCTCCTGAGGCTGTTCAAATGCAATGTTAGTTGCAAATAACTACTTTCATGTGATTATGACATTGGGAATGAAAAGTTGTTCTTTTATTGTAACTGTAATGTTAACGAGTTTTTTTTATTCATTGCCATTGAATTTGTTGTTCATGAGAAGTGGAATGAGATCATGAGATCAAATTTCAATGCATATTATTAAGCCATGGAGAACGATCTAATCCATAATCCTTGCCAGTGGATGCAGGATTGCTGACGCCGCGAGGAAAAGGGAAATATCATCAGGGAGAGGACGTGGTTAATGATGGATCAATTTATCATCAAACCTAGAGTCGGAGCAAGATAGTTACGTCGACATCATTACCTTGGCCATAAGTAATTATATATATTTATCGATTAAGCAAGTCAATTTAAATATATATGTCAATAATCACCTATTAAGGAGGTTTCAAAAGGTCTATAAATATTAAATTAAAATGATTGATATAAATATAATATTAAATAATAATAATATTCTCTTGTGAGTCGAGAAGAATAATTCTTGATATATATATATATATTTGCAATGGCTAAATCATATTAATTAATAAATCATATTAATTAATAATAAGGATAAAATTCTAATGCCATCAATTAAAATATGAAAATAAAGAAAGGTTTAAAAATAAAAATAAAAATGAATTAGAAAGTGGAGATCATTGGCGGTGCTTTTCTGTCATCTTCCTTTGAGCCTCTTGTGGAAACGGTTGAGAAGGAAGCCAAGAAGACACCGGGGCGTTTGGAATCTAGGAACGAAGGTCTCAGGAGGATTCAAAAAATTATATACCTGGTCCAGTGGCATTTGCAGGGGTGGGGTTTTGCGATTGATATGCAACCATTGTTGGCTCGGACATTTTGGAGGGCTTATCTTGCTTCTTTACCGAATTCTCCTCAGACGTAGCAGGGAAACACTCTTTTCATTTCTATTAACTTGGAAAAACCCATTTCCATCTGCTTCCATTGATAACCTTTCCTTTTCCAATCCCGTATCTCTTCCTTTCCCGTCAACGACTTTACCAGGGGCTATCCAAGATTATTCCTCGGGAGCTTAACGTGGGAGAGCCTGGGTGATTTATATAAGCTTTATATTTTAGTGTTGTTTCTTGGTAACTGAGTAAGCCGTCTTCAACATTTTCTTTGGTCGGAAAGACTTTAGGAGCATCGATGTTTGACCCGAGCACAGAGGAGAAGATTCGGGATCTCTTTCAAAGTTATAGAGCTTCAAATTCAGGCATGTAAAGAGACCTTGCTTTGTTAAAATTAGGCATCGAAGATTCTTAAGTATATTTTGTGACTCTTATGTGTTAAATGAAATTTCATTTAGCCTTCTCATCTTTTGAAGTAAACTTAAATCGGGTCCTTACTACCTTCCGGGTATATGTTCAATAGAAGACTCTTTATAGAATCAGTTTTGTACCAAAAGTTGGCATTCAAAATTCTTCTTACTATTACCATACTGTATCTAAACCGATAGTCCGAACCATTGTCTTTTATTTGGTAACCTTCAGACCAAGGCTAAGTTGACATTATTTATCTTTGAGCTGGAGCGGTATCTTTACCTTTTTCCTCTCCGAGATCTTTATTTGGCACTTGAATGTTTTAGTTTTGGAAGGATCCTATATGGTACTAGCCTCTTTCTGTCTCTCTCTCTCTTTCTATAAAGATTCTCCCATAATCATAAATAAGTTATGAATCTGATACCAAGCTGTTGTAATGTGATTCTTTGGATAAGAACTAACCTCGAATTAAGAGAGAAATGGTTATAACTAGTCATGGAGAAATAGACCATGAATGGGATTAACTTGAGCCTAGGAAAGTTAAAATGTTTCTTCCTTGAAACAAGAGAGAATTTGCTTATAAATTCCGAAAGGAAAGTTGGGTTTGGGTTTTTAAAACTTCTTCTCATCTCCATAATCTTGAATGAGTTATGCCAATTGGAAATTCTTGCTGCAAGAGAAATCTTGGAAATACGAAATATCATAAATTAAAGAAATAAAAATATTAAATTCCGAAATAGAATCATGTTCTTCCTTGCAATGTGAGACCATTAACCTGATGAACCTTCTTGAAGGACAAGTCTCTTCCTTCCTCTTTAGGTGTTAAGAAAAACCAAAGGTTCTAAAGGATGTGAATTAACCTTCTATGCCCGATATTAACTTCAAATACCTTGGTTCAAGAGGGAAGATTTGAATTCATGACACTGTAATATAAAACATTGAATTCATATTGTCGAGAAAGACTCCTTAATCTCTTATCATAAATTGGAGAATAGTAGCTTATAGATATTCAGATGGAATAAGTTATGAATTGAGTTCCACTTTTTCTAGAAAGGATAACAGAATAATCCTTAAACAAGATGTGAATTCGAACCTAGTTCTTGTAATGTTAAACCTTAAGGTTAAGACTTAGCGATAATGAAACCAGATACGGTAAGATTAAAACTTGATCTGAGAATTATCCTGCCAAGCAAGGGTGAGAGTGCTAACGGTACAGGAGTGCCAGTAATAATAAAATCCTTGGCCAAGGTACGATGCTAGAATCTGCATCTGTCAGCTATCAAGTTCCAGATATATCACTGATCAGAGTGGCCTTTCTAGTTGGGAGGAACCCTTAGTAAGGTCGATCAGGAGGTATAGGTCCTTGACACCAGGCTCAAAGGCATGATGATAAATTGATCCATGTTGATTACCCTCGTGAAGGGCGGGTTCTTCAGTTGAAGAAACTTGGGAGACCAGTAGGTCTTGGTTGGGCGGTAAAGCCCCTGATGATAATTCTCTTTCCCTTGATAAAGATTTCCAAGTATGATAGTATGGAGATGATGTCAAATGGAATTCTTCCTCTCTCGTAAATCCAGGTACATACAATGGGAATTGAACTTCTATTTCATCTATGCCATGAATGTTATTCTTCATGTTAATGAACATAGTAAGATTCTCAGATACTTAGGGAGATAGTTACTTGAATTTATTCAGCTGTTATATTGTTTCATAGCTGTAGTAATTATTCGTTATCTTCTAGGAGCAAAGAAAAGTAATTATTATTCTTCTGCAATTTCCTGTTAGATGTTTATAGTTAATAGTTTCTTTTCAGCTGAAAATGAAATTAAAAGTTAGTTGATGAAGTATATAAAGTAACGACATCTGAATTGAATTCTCTTTTCCGTCTTGCTGCAAATGAAACCCTAGTTGGACAGTTATTTAGTTATTGATCTGCCATGAACAGTTGGCGGAAAACTGTTGAATGATTCATGTGATCTGAAACTGAATATTAAAAAGATAATTGCATGTTTGAGTTAGTTGGATCAATTGGAAACCCTAGTTTCGAAAATAAGTTAGTTGCAGTTCAGCTGAAAGTTAGTTGTCAGTTGAAAATTTTAAAATGTAGTCTGGGAAGTTTGTTACACTGTTCATGACATGCAAGTGCAATTTGAAACATTTGAATTGCAAAAAGAAATGAAAAAGAGGCAGAGGCAAGAGTTGGCGAGCACTGGTGGTGTTGGAGATGCTTCTTCCATGCCTCCATACCGTCTTAGTGCTAGTGCTAGTGCTTGTGCTACTGCACCAGCTATGGGTACTCCTAGTGCTACCGCTACTGCTAGTGGTAGTGGGAGTGTTAGCATTGGCACTAGAGTTCGTAAATCTAGGGTGGATTCATATTTTGTACCACACAGTACTTCTGGTTCCCAACCGTCGCTTGAGAGCATGGGTTGGAACAAGGATGCACATGATGCAACGAAGAAAACAATTGTAGACTTCTGGTACTATTGCACCATTCCCTTCCATGTAGTCAGGTAATTCTTTTTCGTTAATTGTTTTAAAATTTATATTTAAATTTTAGAATCTAGATGTATCCCATTATCGAATTCAAATTTAAGGTTAAAACTTTTCATTTTACAATACTTATCTAAGTAACTTATTAATTTATTTATGACATGTTTTAGGTCTCCTTGGCAAAATATGGTTGATGCCATAACCATATGTGGGGCGGGGTTCAAAGCCCCTACCGAAGATTAATTAAAGGGCCCACTTTTGAGTCAAAAGGTCGTAGATGTAAAAGCACAATTAGAGGAGCAGCGCTTGTAGTGGAGGAGTTTGGGTTGCACCATCATGGCTGATGGTTGGACCGATAGGAGAAATAGGACGTTGCTTAATTTTCTAGTTTCCTCCGTAGGTAATTGTACTTCCCTCAATGCATTGATTAATTTGAAATTTGAATTTGATTTAGTGATTAATATGGCTGATTTATGTTTTTTAATTTATTGAATAATTGGTTTTGCTTCTTTTTCAGGTGACACCATCTTCATCAAGTCCATTGATGCTTCTGCCCATATCAAAAATGCCACATACCTTTGTGAGGCTATAGAGGAGGTGATAGCTGAGGTGGGCGAAGAGAATGTGGTTCAAGTGGTGACCGATAATGCAGCAAATTATGTTTCTGCTGGTAGATTATTGATGGAGAGGACACCCTACTATATTCTGGACTCCATGTGCCGCCCATTGTCTTGACCTCATATTGGAGGATTTTGGCAAGCTCCCATGGATCAAAACATGTGTGGATGCCGCAAAAAATATTTGCAAATTTGTATACAATCACACATGGGTCCTTAGCCTAATGAGGCAATACACGAGGTTGAGGGAGTTGGCTCGTCTTGGCATCACTAGGTTTGCAACAAATTTATTCACATTGCAATCCTTGATTCGGTCAAAGGCATCTTTAAGGCACATGTTTGTTGGTGAGGAGTGGTCTTCCTCATCCTATGCTATGACCACTGCAAGGATTGATGTGACTAATTGCATTTTTGATGAGCCAGGGTTTTGGACACCAGTGGAGGAGATTGTGAAGGTAAAATTTAATTCTTCATTATGTTTTAATTTTTATTTGTTTATTTTCGTTCACACTTAAGTTAATGTTTCACAATGTTTGCACTTTGCAGTTTATCGAGCCCTTGCTAGTTCTCCTATGAGTTGCTGATGGGTTGAAGCCCGCAATGGGCTACATATATGAGGGCATGGATAGGGCCAAAGAGGCCATTAGATCCATCTATGGTGGAGTTGAGGAGAATTATCGTCCCATTTGGGAGATCATTGATAGGAGATGGCACCACCAACTTCATAGACCCCTCCAATGTTTCCTAAATCTGGCCTTCCAATTTAGCCGTGATTTCCGTGCAGATAAAGAGATTCTTAGTGGGCTCTACTCGATGATAGAGCGGATGTTGCCTGCTGTTACTACATAGATAGTGCACGAGATAGATTCCTTCACTAAAGCACAAGGAGACCTCTTTGCACGCCAATTGTGCAAAGAGAGTAGGACGACATTACAACCGGGTAAAAATATATTTAAGGGCATAATTTTCATCTTTTTATCTTATAATTTATTATTGAATGTTGAAATTGAAACTTGAAATGAAATTGATTTTGTTTCTTTTTCTCATCTCAGATAGATGGTGGAATATGTTTGGTTCAGATACATTGAACCTTCAAAATGTTGCCATTCGTATATTGAGCCAGCCATGCAGTTCATCTGGTTGTGAGCACAATTGGAGTATGTTTGAGCACATACACTTCAAGAAGCACAATAGACTGACAATGGAGAGGATGAACGATTTGGTATATGTTCATTACAACCTTCGGCTCAAATACAAGAAGATTTTTTACTAGGACTCCCCCTGATTAGGCTAGAGGAGGTTGATCCACAGTTTGAGTGGATCATTGAGGCTATAGATGCAGTCTTTAGTGACGAGGACCTTGATTGGGTGGACTAGGTAGAGAGAGAGGCTGAGGTTGTATCCATGGCTAAGGAGAAGGCTAGAGCACGAGGAGACACAACTGGTGTTGGTGAAAGTGGCATGGAGACACAGGCAAAGACTATGGCTGCAGCTGCTACATCATCGAGGACCCTTAGAATCCTTCGTAGGAAGGATGCTGGCTCCACTAAGCCATAGAATTGTAGCTATTGTTTTGATATTTCATATTTGTATGCAACATTTGATGTCATGGATTTCATATTCCACGAGTTTTGTGTACATTTGACTACATTTATATATCTTAGTGTGCTATTTCCTTCAGTAGCTCAGCTACAATTTGTGTACTTTATACTTATGTGATCGTTGTATACTTGTGTATGTGATCAAATTTGCTTCTATTTAATGATGTTATTGTGTCTTTAAGGTTTATTCAATAAAGGGTGCTGGAAACAAGTTTTAAATCCTCAAAAATCTCTAAATTTCTAGGGTTTTTTCATTTTGCCGAGTCTAGGTGCCGAGTCTAGGTGCCGAGTCCCAAGTCGAGTCACCCTAGCCGAGTTCGAGCCGAGTCCGAGTCTCGTAACTATGATTTATACAATAGTAATAGGGAACCTAAAATAAACATGAGCGATAACCTTGAATTACCACCATAGTGTGCTATGTGTATAATACTATATTTCGCTCTACAATAGATCTTTAAATCAACATTGGTATATTAATGTCTCACTATTTTATGATTATTATGACTTTACTTAGAAGCCATCCTAACTAATCTCTACTCATAAAATATACACATATTCATACAAATAGTTACCAACATTGCTAGAATCAAATCCATCCAATTGGAACTAATGGTTCTGTAAATTCTCAAACCATCACTATCATCCTGCATCTAATGAGATTCTTTGCCTTTTCATTTGGTTTTGTTGAGACAAGAATAAATGTTTAGTTTCATTTCAAGGAACCCAATATCTAGGAAACCCTTCCTACATAATTTTAAGTACAAAAATGCTCAGAAACCAAGGTCAAGTTGGAAATGTGGAACTCACCTACTTGAACTTCTGATTTCACATGGCCAATATGAATGAGTTGCATAGATACCCTTTAAACATGGTAGCCAATCTATTCTATAACAGAGTGAAATATTTGCAGGCCAATTTACACAATGAGAATGAAGTGGAAATGTATAAATAAAATATCTACTTAGCTTTGTGGAAGAATTATCTTGCATACATCGCTTCAGTAAATCCCCAAGTATCCCCAATTTCTTCAAATCTATTCTCACTCTCTTAAACTGGAACCCCAGCATAGTCAGGGAGGATGCTATCAATAGTTGTGGAGTCTAGTTTTTACGCCAACCAATCCCTGGTGATGAGGGTGTGATACACTTGCAGGTCACGTCAACACCACGCCCAATCTGTCAGTTGCATTTGCTTGAAAGTTTCTAAAGCCTTTTCAACAAATCTGTTTCGACCCTCTCCTCTCTCCTTTTTCCTCTGCTATGTAAGCCCCAAGATGTCTCCATGCCTTACTCTGCATTGTACTCTTCCCTTCCTGCGCAATTTCTCCCTTTTCATGTTTTTTCTTTGCTCTTTTCCTCCTATGCTCTCTGCGTTTCTTCACTCATTTCCTCTAACCCAGACTTCAATAATAAACTAAGGGGGTCGTGAGGGTTTTAAAATCTGCTCTCCCTTCTTTTTCCTCTCTCATGTTCTTATTTCCAAAAACCCGTGAATATTTGTAGACATGAGTAGTAAATAAGGGAGGGACACCATTATGCCAGTCGTCTAGCATTGATGGATGTCCATACCTTCACGTGGTGCTTGCATTGGCACCATCCCTCTTCATTCATTTTCCTCTCAAGCACCCAAAATTTTGCAATTAAAATGCCTCCTCTTTCAAGTAAAAGTTGGACAAAATGGTGAGGACACCATGCCTTATTAATGACACGACACCTCCTTCACCCTTGGTCAGTTTTGCCTCCATATGGTCTCTTGTGACAATTGCATTTATTTTGTTTGTTTTCCCCCACAATCATCCAGCGTGGAGGCAGCTAATGTGGGAATGTGACAGAAATAAAATGAGCAAGAACAACTTGATCAGGCTACCAGAAGCTTTTAAATGCCTCTTGGGTATTAGTCAGTATATGCTTGCAAGGAATCTGAACTAGTACAGGACATACCAGCATAGACTTTTCAACTTCCCAAAACAATTCTTAATATTAAAGTAAGAAATGATTATGCAGTGAGTAAAACACCATAACTTTGTATGCCTTGGTTGTCAAAACATGTTTGCAAAAGACAAATTAATAACACAACATAGCCTCCAATTTCCTTTGATGCATTTTCCCACATGACAATTTATATTTCGACAGAGTTGTTACGTTAGTATTAAAAGATCAGTATTGATGGGGATTAAACTCAGCAGCTATCTCTCAAAATATTATCATTCATTACATGATCAGTTGGAATATTGCCTGCTGTCTACTAATATTTAGGGATTGCAAAGTCTGCCATAAACTTTATCTAACTAGAGAAGGAAATGAGTAGAACCAGAACTTAACATTCACCAATGCTGCAGGATACTTTTCAATTGCAATTTACCTATCATCCTTCGTTGAAATGCATGTTTTATTTGTGATTATTTTCTTACCTAGTTTTGTCATCATTGTCCTGTATCCACAAGGGACCAGCATTAAATGCTGAGATTGGATTATGATTATCATTTAAATTTTAGCCCTCTACTTTTCTTTATGTTTTATTTTGTTAAGTGGGAATGAATAGTTCTTACTCCTTAGTTTTGGGCTTTAGAATAATACAATTGTGGGATCTGTTAACAGGAAAATTTCACTGCATCTGCTGACATCCAAGAACATCACTTACCAGTTGTCCTTCTCTCTGAATGCTGAGGAATGTAAAATTTAATTTAGAACATGATAGCAGCTACATTTAAAAAATTTTAATTTAGAACATGATAGGAATAGTAGCACGCTCTGGAAAATTTCTTTTTATTTGGTGACATTAGAACATTGTCATTTCTGTTAGGTGTCTTTAATTTCTCAAAATGTAAGTTATTAGTTGAAACTTTATTCCTTGACTGTTTAAATAAGTAGTTGAATGATTGTGACCACCAGTTGTGAGGAAGGCTGTAGACAATTTGTAACATCATTGGTTGCTGTGGATGACACTAGCGATAGTGATAGTAATGGGATAAAAACTGATATCCCGAGGTTAACTACAAATAGGGGATAAGCTCTCCACAATGTTGGCAGATATTGCCAAAATGAGATGCCTATATTGTTGCTGTGCTAAGTCTGTAATGCACTTACAAAATTCTCTTTTGCTGTCTTGTAACATATCACCTTGATATGGGGTGCTGTTTTCATTATACAGAGTAGTATCACTTACCTCAAAAGTGCTTGATAAGCATTAATGGTTCTGAGGTATATCTACCATAAAGAATAGTCCAGGAAATCTACATTTCTCGCATTGAGAGTTTCAAGTTGTGTACACAGTTTAAGCCTAGCCATATTTGGTTGTTCTGTAATTTAGAACCATTTATGATTCTTTGAAGGCCATTTCTCTGCAATATCATTGTATTTGAGGGTGTTTATGTGCTTGATTCCACCTTTGCTTTTTGTATTTTCTTTATAAATGTTCTTGCACATGCTACAACATTGAATTTTTTCACCACATTTAATGTACTGGCTACTTGTAACAGGATGACATGAACTCGGGACTTCGAGCACACTTGGGATAAAGCTTACTTTCATTTGATTTATGATTATGTTTTGAATTGCAAAATTTTATTTTGTAACCCAAATTTGGAGAGCTGTTACATGCCACTTGGAGCAAACTTGTTTTGGCTGGAAGTGAGCTTTTAGTTTTGATTGTTTTATGGCTTGCTTCTGTCAGAATGATATATTCAAGAAAACTATGTAGAATCTTTTCAGATAGATCAAATTACCTTAGGCCAGAAGAAAAATGCAAATAAAGTGGAAAATTAGGTCAAATTTAGGTGAGCTTATTTTAACAAAAATGTTTGGCAGAGTTCAGTGAGAAGTACAAAGTAAATGAGAGGAATTTACATTAAAAATAAATTTAACAAAAAGTGAAAATATTACCAAGATTAGTTGTCTAATAAATGAAGGGACCTGCATGTTGCATCACAAGTTCTTTGTTAGAATTAACATGTAGAGTCTAGAGTGTACTATAGAGTTAGTTGTTTATAACGTGGTAGGCTAGCCAGTCAATCATTTGAATTAGTGCTTTTGAGGTTTTGAATAAGGCATGCAAGCACTATTGATCTGTGGTACCCAGTCCAATGAAAGTCTTGGTGCATTGGACTATTGTGTATCTACCTTAGAGGCATTTTAATATTTTATTTGAACTAAAAATGTTAGAGCTGGTGTAAAGTCCCCTCTTGGATTGAGCAATATTTTTCAATTATCTCAGTTTGACATATGGGACATTTTGTCAAACTGTTGTTATGACAATGACAAACTGATTGCAGATTAAATAAAGTGCATTTCAAGGGAGTTTCATACAGTAGCCAAAGCATAAATTGAAGTTAAATTCTCATTCAAATAACTCAAAACTGAGTTACAAATAATAGGAATAGTTGCCAATATGAACCCAACATTTGCATTCAGATTTAAGGGACTGAAACAATCAGATATACAATAATATTAGTTCTGACCTGATATTGAACACACAGGTCACCACTTCATGTCTTCATTACTGTGCAATAACAGCGAACAACTATTGGGAACTTGGTGCCACTCCTCTTGCAAGGGTCACGACTCCTTCTGCCTTACAATGTAGACACCACCTTTAAAACCCTGTCAAACTATAAATAACCATACACAGGCAACACTCTTTGTACTGAAACAACACCCTTCAGAGATACCACGACTGGCTGGGGATTGTCACAGCTCAAGGAATAGGCAGGTGATAAGTATTAACAACAAGTTTCCTTCAGTAATCATGACCAGCAGTCCATACACCCTTCATGTTAGTGAATAACAATGGTAATATAGTGAAATCTGGTGATATATTCCAGTTTGTATTCAGACTCAGGCACTTAGGAAGTGATCGCAGCTCCTCCTATTTTGAAAGCGGCCTCCTTGAGAGGCTCACGACCTCTGTTGACAACCTCCAGGACTAAGTTTGTGCCCTTGACAACAACCTTGCCAAATCCACTACCAACTCTTGAAAATTAATGTTCTTTGCTATTTTCCAAACAATGGAGCGGTGAAGATGACCAGCTTCCATAACGTATTCTACATAGATAAAATCCCAACTGAACTTGGTCACACAAAAACTAGTATTCTATCAGTAACAATCTGTTACTGCTCGACACACCATAGGGACAACATCTGAAATCACCAAATCAGCCTTAGTTGATTTTAACCACTCCACTTCTGTAGTCAGTATTGAGGCATTCTTTCGATAGTTCTGGAACTCCATCTCATAAGCCTCTTGAGTGGAATCATTCTTTTCATACTCAGAGCTGTCATGAGAAAGGTCTAAAAGTTTACCTTCTTTTGTTGATGTCATCACTAATTCTTTCCTGACTTGCTTCTCTTGGTCCATGTGAGCAACCCCTTATTTAGTTTTCTGCAAGTGTTGTTTTGCTCGAGCAACCAACAACTTGGCTTCCTTTGCCCTCGTAAGCCATTCATCACACATTTCCAGGTTCCTCACAACATCAACTGTGCTTGCCCATGATGTGTTGACTTTCTTTCCTTTCTCATGAATGCTAGACTCATGCAACAATGCAGATGGATCTGAATTTGTAGCCAAGATTTCTGCCATGAGACTCCCCTCCTTTTCAGCTACAAATCCTTCAATGAAATCATTTTGGACCTTGGTCACACATGCCTTTTGAAATAAAGCATTTTCTTGTACCTTATGACCGGATTTGACATCTTTGATACTCAAACCAGCTTCACATGCATTTATGGGATGTCCCTCTTCTATTAGATGTTCTTCTACTATTGGAATATCTTTTATATCCCTTTGTAATTCTAATTCTTCTGTTGATTTCATCATTTCTCCTATTTTTACCATAGGAGGCATCTCCACAATTTGCTCATTTCCTTGATTTTGACACCTATGGTTGGGTTCTCAAGCTTCTTTCCATACAAAGCAAAGTTTCCTCCTCCGGAGATCATTTTTGCTCATCCTAGGTTCCCCTGTAGGCTGCAAATCACGAGGAAGTAATTCTTCTTTCTTCCCAACTAATAAGCAAGACTCCAACAAATCGGAGTGCTCTAACAATTTTGTTAGATTCCTTTGATATCCTTGAAAGACTTGCAAAATTTATGCCATGAGTTCCTGATTAGACTTCATCTTTACCAAACCAACAATCAGTTGCAACTATTATCAATAACCCAAAAGGGTGGCAGGTTTGCAGACTCTGATACCACTATAAAGTCCCCTCTTGGATTGAGTGATATTCTTTGATTATCTCAATGACATATGTGACATTTTGTCAAACTGTTGCTATGACAATGACTAAAACTGATTGCAGATTAAATGAGGTGCATTTCAAGGAAGTATCATACAACAACCAAAGCATAAATTCTCATTCAAATAACTCAGAACTGAGTTACAAATAATAGGAATAGTTGCCAATATGAACCCAACATTTGCATTCAGATTTAAGGGACTGAAATAGTCAGATATACAATAATATTAGTTATGACCTGATACTGAACACACAGGTCACCACTTCATGTCTTCATTACTATGCAATAACAACGAACAACTATTGGGAACTTGGTGCCACTCCTCTTGCAAGGGTCATGACTCCTTTTGCCTTACAATGTAGACACCACCTTTAAAACGTTATCAAACTATAAATTACCATAAACAGGCAACACTCTTGTACTGAAACAACACCCTTTAGAGATACCACGACTGGCTAGGGATTGCCACAACTCAAGGAATAGGCAAGTGATAAATATGAACAACAATTTTCCTTCAGTAATCATGATCAACAGTCCATACGCCCTTCATGTTAGTGAATAGCAATGGTAATATAGTGAAATTTGGTGATAGATTCCAGTTTGTATTTAGACTCAGGCACTTAGGAAGTGATCGCAACTCCTACTTTGAGAACGACCTCCTTGAGAGGCTCACAACCCCTGTTGACATCCCCCAGGACTCCAGGACTGAGCGCAAGCTTCCACCAGCACTATACTCCCTCCACACGTCTTTGCTAGTTGCAGTAGGCTTGGAAAATACCCATATGTCCCTCCAAAGACTTGGTAACTGCCTAAAATGGTGTGGGAAAGGAAACCCATGACTCCCTCACTGCTGCACGACCCCTAACAGGGTAAACTCGGCCTTTCTGATTGTCTGCGACAGTATTTTCTGCTTATGGTATCAAGGTTAAACTCCACGCTACCTTTCAGTCACACATTCATAGCTATTAATCTTGCATTCCATATCCACGACTGGAAGAGCAGTAGAAAATTGAATATCTGAATATGGAGATATTGCAATGTCATCAACAAAACAAATTAAAACCTCCAACTGAAATATGCTTCCAAAGAGTAAGAAATGGATATATTGTTCCTACAATTTTGTCTCCAAAGGATACCCACAAATTTGCCAAAATCTAACACCTGTGAAACCCAACTGCAAATCTTGTATGAATCCGCCTGTAAGAGGGTTTGGTTTTAGTCCAAACCTCCGATCCAGGATTTCGAGGGTTTCCGTCCTCAAGCCTCCTACAAGCTAAACTCTATGTAAGACAATCTCCAAAGATAATAATTCCATATGATATCAAATGATTTGCCTTCATCTGCTTAGCTCAACTTCTAGAAGGTTCCCTTTAAATTTCCCATCAAAACATATTAGCACTTTAATATAAAGTGACTTTATTATAAATGTCTTTTAAATACTCTTTGGCGTCACTTTATTTCACCTATTAATCTAATTATTTAATATTGCCTTATTTAATGCACTTTTTGCTAGGCAACATTAAATAATTAATTTAATTATTCTCAGTAAGGCAGGTTGGAAAACGAGGACATTGCAGGGTCTGACATTAAGAAGGAAAGCTTTTGCAGTACTTTTTACTTTATCATGTCACTCATTCTCAGATCACATTTTATGAAATAAAGAATTGAAATTCCTGTGAATAACAATGGTTTACTTATGTGGACTGTTAGTATGTTAATTGCAAGGTTTTTAATATAAGGATACTTATTCATCAAAACCTGCATATATAGCTTAATACCATCTGCAAGTTGTCAATCCTCCAACTATTCGCTAATTTCTGTGTGTTCGTGCTAAAAAATGTATATGTATATGTACCAGTTTTCAGTGAATCGTTATAATAGCCTAGTTTTTATGAGATATTTTTATTTCTATTAAATTTTTCATCGTGTATGCTTGGATACAAAGAATTGGCATGTACTGTAAGCGGAAGTTTCTTGAGGTTAATTAGATCTGCAGGAAAGAACAATTAGAAATGATAAAATGTCGAATAATGCTATTGACAAGGTGGTGGCTTGAGAGCAAAACCATCCAGCATTTTGGCTGAATTTCATATAGCTAATCCCCTCATCAATCACAACATCTGGTTACTCTTCTTCTTTTTACATATGATTTGCAAATCCTTTCCATATTGTAAGTTTTGTATGGTATGATATAACACCACAAGAAGTCCATTGATGTATATTATGGTACGAAGACAATGCTTCCAACCATAGGACCACTTCTAATTTTCTGAACATGTTTTAGGGCTCAGAAACAGGCTCTGCCGTGCAAAAAGATTAGATAGATTGAACAACGAAGTTTTATTTTGCTTATATGCATGTTGTTTTCCATAATGGTTCGACTTACTCATACACTTAATGTTTACTTCGCATTTCATTTTCCAGAGCGTGCTATCATATCACTTTATGTTGTTTCATAGACATTGCAAATCTTTGAGCATGTGACATTTTTCTTTCTATATCGGTTCCTTGCAGTCCACTAGTTCATTCACATTGTTGCTCTACATATTCATTTTGACGAATTAACTAATTTAATTTCTTGATAATTAGGTTAATCGACAATATTACTAAATAAGAAAAATGCCTACTGCTAATCCATTCCGCATATCATACCTTCATTCCAAAGCCAATCTAAATGACCAAAACATTTGTATGAACCTATCTTAAGGACATGAAACTTTATTTCGTCAAATTCTGTGGCAACTTCGACCATTTCCTGTATGATAGCATATAATTTCCCTAAGAAGAGACTCGATTTGTCCTTGCTGCATTGATCACCACTAAGGAATCTCGCTCAGCCATCAATTGTTTGATTGATTTGATTCTGCTGTAGTTAATTCCTTTAAATTTTCTCTTGCTTCTGCTTAAGTTATTTGTGGTGGAACTGTAATCTTTAACAAAAGCTGATATAAGATCCTTCTTTTCAGTTCATAGAAGATCACCTCCTGCCTCACCAGGACTTTGATTTGATACCCCATCAAAATTTAATTTGATCTAACTTAACTCGGGGCCTGCTATGCAAACAAATCTCTATTTCTTTCAACATTAATTCTGTCTCTATTTTTGTGGCATGAAGAATCAGTATCTAGTTCTGTACTGCTTTCTTTTACCCTGGCTTACCTTGGTTGCTTTGGCCAGCATCTCTTTGTGGGGGTCATGATGCCTTTCCACGTTAAACATGCAGTCAATTTCTTTTAGCAATGGTGGAGTTCCAATGTAAAGCCAGGTATACCTTAACAAACACACACAAACAAAATAACAAAATAAATATTATAAACTAAAAATATATATCTCCTATACTAAACGTGTAGTTTCAAATAATTGAATATTTTTTCTATTTTTATAATTGTTTTTGATAATATAAGCAGCATTTACAGAGTGCTGTATCTTTTACACAAAATGTCACAAAAGCAGAAAATCAACAATTCATTTAATTGTTGTACCCTTTATAATTGTTGTATCTAAGGCCATAAACATGATTTAACATATATATATATGGGGAAAACAGGATTCTGTCTGGAGTGCTGGGCTCTAGTATGGAGATAATTCACCATACTGGGTTTTCATACAGCTGTACTTCAATTGCTCACGGTCATGTTGACACAGTGGATTCATGCTCAATGTTTTTTAACGGTTCTAGTGGTAGACTGTCAGGTGTTGTTCATCTATGAATATTGGTAAAAGAGTCGAGTATTGGTTCCTTCCATACTATACAAACAAACAAGGTCTACAAGATGAGAATGTTGTAAGTAGGAATTCCTTTCGTAGGATATTATGCATTTGTATCATTGGAAATCATTAACGATTAACTGGGCATTGTTAAACATGATGCATTGTACTGCCTTTTTAGATTGCTTAGATCATATACTGTTCGTTATATCGCAAACAAAACTGTCCAGAAGTGATTTATATGTAGTGCATAATTTCAATGATTTTGCTTTCTAACATATGCAGAGACCGAAGTTCACAAACAATGGAGAAATTTATTTACATAATAATTACATGGCAGGAGAGATGGATACGAATACAGGGGTTATAATATGATTTTATTGAACATGCCTAAATAGTTTATACAAAGAAGATCAAATCTAATATACAGATGTCTTTACAAGACAACCATTCCCAATCAACAGTAAAAACATAACAAACAAACAAAGAAAAAATGACTAAGGTTCCATTCCATTGATCTTGGATGACTTTGGTAAGTCAACTATGCTCAATAATATTATGGACTTCATTGTTGAAAGATCAACATGCAAGTTGAGAGGAATGCCTTCATTTGTATTATGCAAATCAAGCTTTGCATATAAAGATTAGCAAGATATTCATTGATAAAATAAGTGAAGGTTTTTTTATATAGGATTACAAGAAAGGAAGACAATTCACCTTATGAATATGGGACAAATTTAAAAAAACATATTAAAATGAAAAAAATAAGTGTATTTAAAGTTGGGATGATTTTATTAAGTTATAGTTAATAATTAATTAACTCATTAATTAATAATCATTTTAACACCTTCCTTTGATGGTCACTCTATTAATTGCATCAAGCTTATCCCAAAATTTTACAAATTTGTGAGGAACCAAAGATCTGGTTTATGCAATTTGTTCCTTTATTGGACAATACTACAACAAAATAGATCCATCTTTTACAAGTTGGTCGATGAAGTGACAATGTAATTTCACATGTTTGGTACACTCATGTAAGACTAAATTCTTGGCAAGTTTGAACACTCTTTGATTGTCACAAAACAAGGTTGTAGATGTGGTCAATGGTATCTTCCTATCACACAGCATCCTCCTAAGCCAAATTGCCTCATGCATCTTTCGTTGTTCCTTGATATTCTTCTTTAGTTGAGGAAAGACCTACTACATGTTTATTGCTTGTCCATGTGATTGACCCTGCCAAGGCTAAAAATGTATCCAAAAGTGGATGTTCTATCATTCATAGAACCCAATTTGAATTTGTTAAGTCACATAACCTAGGATCTTTGTTTTTGCAATATGATGCCAAAGTCAGGTGTTATTTTCACATATCTCAAAAACCCTCTTTGTTGTAATTCAACGTTCTATCTTTGGTGTTATCGTGAATTGTGAAATGAAACTCATAGCATAGCTCAAATTAGCTTTAGTGGTTGTAAGATATATTAGACTACCCCCTAGTTGCTTGTAGGTTGACTCATTGATTGTCTAAGAGTCAATGTTGATTGAAAGTTTCAACCCTTTCTCCATAGGTGTAGATGAGATTTTGCAATTTTTCATTCTTAATTTATTGATGAAACTCATATTTGGTTTTGTTAATGTTATAACAGCTTCAGGTTCGTCCTTCCAGCCACGAGTGAAGACAATAAATAAATGTAGCCTATCGGCTATTTATTTATATGTGTCATTTAATAAGAATGGGCGCTTCTCTTGGCAACAATATAATTTCTCTTGGGGGCCGACTTCTCTTATAAATTATATTTATTATTTGTAATTATATTATTTTGTATCTTGGCCGACCTTGTACATGAAGAGGTGTGACCTCTCTCACATTTGTATATATACAAGGTCACTTTCTTCTATCTCATCATTTTCAAGTTATTTTAGTCAAGTGCGAATATCCTAAAGAGCAGGGTGCAAATCTATTCAAGGGCAGAATTAAAGTGTAGATTATTATTAGTCAGTACATTTGTGTTAGGTGCTAAAGATTGGCCTTGAAATTGGCCTCATTGTAAAGAGATTTATTGTTGCCATTTATAAATATAAGAGAGATCTTTGTTGTTGGGTTTTTCTCCCTCAAGTGGAGGGTTTTCCCAGGGTATCTGTTGTGTTATTGTGTCTGATTCTGAGTTAATTCTTTGTGCATGTAATCTGATTATAAAAATTTACATGGTATCAGAGTGGATTTGAGAGAATCGTGATCAGATTATTGCTAATCAGCATACCCTACTTGTTCATTTGTTCACTTAGTCAAGATGGTGAATGGTTTGAAGATCGAGGATAGACTCGAGGGTGCATCTAACTTCACATCATGGAGGTTTAGGATCATGCTTACCTTGCATGAAAATGACTTGGGTGAGTTCGTAGAGTCCAGCGTTCCTGAACCTGAGGAGGAAGAAGCGAAGTTACAATGGGTGAAGAAAGACATTAAAGCAATGAAGATATTGAGTTGATTCGATCAAAGGATCGTATTGTGCCCTATCGATCTCTAAGTTGAAGACAGCGAGAGACATGTTCAAAACATTGGAAGAGATTACGAAATCAACAATACCAGCCGAGCACTTGCACTGAAAGCAACAACTTCATCATGTGAAGATGGTGAAAGGTGAATCAGTGATTGCATACTTTATGAGGATTGCAGATTTGAGAGATCAGTTCTTGACAATAGGGCATATGGTTGATGACAAAGACTTGACTATGCTTGCTCTCAATGGTCTACCTTTGTCTTGGGAATCTTACATTCAGGGAATCATTGCAAGATCAAAATTGCCTAAGTTTGATGCCTAAGATCAGATTGCATTCAAGAGGAATCAAGGTTGGTGGCAAGAGGCGTTGGTCAAAGTTCAAAGAATGAAGACATTCATGTTCTAGCCTCCCATGCTTCAAAGAAGAAAGGAAAAGATGGAAGGAAAGGATTCTTCAAGAGGAATGGGACAAGGGAAATGATGATGCACCTCCATTCAAGAAGAAGAGGGATATGTCCAAGATTCAATGTTTTAGGTGTGACAAGTTTGGGCACTTCTCCAAGTATTGTCCAACTAGACCTAAGCTACAGGTCACTGTTGCGGATGTTGATGATGCCTCTCCTCAAAAGGATTCAAGTGAATATTTGTTCTATTCGGCATTAGCAAGCAATGTACCTTCTAACACCAACACTTGGATAATCGA